>JAFIDM010076586.1:65554-80143 GCA_023159025.1 Thereuonema tuberculata | reverse complement strand
ACAGAAATCCACACTTCACATAGCTTTTCACCTGTGACGCAACCAAATATGTTCAGTTAAACAGTTTTTCATGAAAAGACTTTTTCACAAAACTTAAAACATATTTGGCTTTTCAGCTTTTATGGGATTTTGTTTATGAATATTAACATGCTTGAATCTGTAAAATTTATTTCATAAAATTTACAATAAAATGAATTTTCAACTGTATGCAATTTAACATGATCTAAATTTTTTTTTTTTACAATGCTGACACTTGTATGGTTTTTTGCCTGTATGACATCTAACATGAATAAACTTGAAATCTTTTTACAATTAATAATAAATTGACATCTCCAAAAACATCAAACCAAGTTCACAATATTTTGCTCTATTAATCAAAGATTACATTGGTAATACTAAGCAACATTAATAATGAGATACCATCCTACACTAATTACAAAAATCTTTCTGTATTTTTCAATGACTTCTTATACTAATTAAATGCAAATTTAGTTACTTTAAGAGCTTTTTCCTTATTCATACACACGATTTTTACCATCTTTGTTTCTCATCTTTTTTCTGGTATAAAACAATAACTACTGGATCAGGGTTATGTCCTAATTGTCGACAATGAAAATCTGCTAAATCTGATACATTTGTTGGTTTTTCACCTCTGAGATCGACTGGGAATAATTAACATGCTTCAATCTATAAAAATTCTTTCACAAAATTCACCCTCTTCATCTGTACCCTGATGATGTTGATTCTGAGAGGATTCTTTCCTAATATTAACACTTTAACAGGTTTCACCTGCATGTGATCTATTGTGAACAATTAGAGCATTTGATTTTGAGAAGCTTTTTTCACAATTCTTACACTTGTATGGTTTCTCATTTGTATGCGACTGCAAATGTCTTGTTAATGAGGACGATTCTGAAAAACGTTTTTCACAATATTCACACTTATATGGCTTCTCACCTGTATGTGATCGCAAATGTCTAGTTAACGCGCTGGATTGTGTAAAACTTTTTCCACAAAATTCACACTTATATGGTTTTTCACCTGTGTGTGACCTAGTATGTGTAGTTAAATGAGTTGTAGATTTAAAACTTTTTTCACATACTTCACATTGGTATGGTTTTTCACCTGTATGGGATCTAATATGAACAGTTAACTTGCTTAACTCTGTAAAACGTTTTTCACAAAATTTACAATGAAATGGCTTTTCACCTGTATGCGATCTGATGTGAACAGCTAGTACTCTTGATTCCCGGAAGCTTTTTTCACAATATTCACACTTATATGGCTTTTCACCTGTGTGTAATCTAAAGTGAACAGTTAGTGCATTTGATTCCTGGAAGCTTTTTCCACAATATTCACACTTGTATGGTTTTTCACCTGTATGAGATCGTAAATGTCTAGTTAATGTATTTGAATGTGAAAAGCTTTTTCCACAAAATTCACATTTATATGGTTTTTCACCCGTGTGTGACCTCCTGTGTTCAGTTAAATTACTTTTGGTATTAAAGGTTTTTTCACAAACTTCACATTTCAATAGTTTTTCACCTGTATGACGTCTCATATGAAGTTTTAATCCATAAGATGTCGTGTAGGCTTTACTACATAATTCACAAAAAAACTGTTTTTCTTCTTTCTGCCTTTCAATCAGTAAATCTTGTGTCAATGCTTCAATGTTGTTATCATCCATGTTTACGTTTACATATGGGAAATTAAAATCTAAGTTTACACCAAGAAATTGATTTTAAAACAGGTGCGTCGTTGATTAATATATATCGTAAAATTCACAATGTATCCCAAGCCAACGAACTCATATTTTAAATACTGAAAGTTAATTTTTTAAAGACGATTTAAAGAAATTCCATCAAAATGGGATATTTTCATAATCCTAATATTGTAAGGTACTATATTTTTTAATATTCCCTTTTTTGTGATCTATCATTCGCATGCAGGGAATTTTTGTAACATATCAGAGACTAATGCAGCAATCAGTTTGGTATTTACGTAAGAACACGGAGAATGCTTTTAGGATTACATCAAGATCTCTCTCTGATGCAACATCGAATGAAATGGTTTGCTACAATTGTGGCCTTGTACCATAATCTGCACTTTAACCACCGAAAAATTACAGTCAACTTACATTCACTATATATTTTGCGATAATCAGGAAGTATTAAAGATGTCTGCACTGCTTTTGTTTTCTACAAAGTATTTCTGCGTTTTAGGTAAAATGAATGCCTTTGATTATGTTGGCTTTAGAACAAAGCGACAGACGTTCTCTTTGCTAAAGAAGACATGTTGACAACTCGAAAACCTGAAATCTCTCTGTATACTCTTCGAAAACTTCTTAAATGTACCTTAAAGCTCCAGTTTTCGCAGATTACAGGAAATTCAGCACTTATCAAAAAAAAATTCTCTTCCGAACTACCAAAATGAGAAAAAAAACAACGCCGTGGCTCCGTCTATGGATCACGTGATCTGTATTTTTAAGACTTCCGGTTGGTGGTCACGTGACTTTGACTTCCGGTTGGTGGTCACCGCTTGATTCTTACTTCCGTTTCATGGAAAAGGTGAAGTTTGAGTGGCCATTTTGAACTGTTCTTCAACTGTGTAGGTTGCCTCGAGTAGTTGTATTATATAATTAATTTTAAATTCATATTTTTCTTCTCAAGCAATAATAATTTATATCTTTGATTGTGGAATGTATAAGGACAGGAGCCTTTTGTGAACAAAAACTCCGTTCGTAATAAAAAAAGGAATGCAAATCATCATATCAAAAGCAATATTGCATGAACGGAGACCCGGCATAAATTTATTCTAGCCTGATTTCACTTCCAATCTATGATAAATTTTAATCCATTTTTTTATTCTTATATAAATAATTCACGTTAATTATTATTATTATTACTATTTTTCTCCTACCAATTTTCCCACTTCGGCAAAACTCCGAACATATACATACATAGTTCTCTGCCAAGGGCAGGTCCTTCACTGCAAACCCAGCATTCTCCAATCTTTCCTATTTTCTGCCTTCCTCTTCGTCTCCACATAAGATCCATTTACCATAATGTTATCGATCATCTTAAATCTTCTTCTGCCTCGAACTTTTTTACCGTTCACCATTCCTTCCAGTGCATCCTTCATTAGGGAGTTTCTTCTCAGCCAGTGACCCAACCAGTTTCTTTTTCTCTTCCTGATCAGTTTCAGCATTATTCTTTCTTCACCCACTCTTTCTAGCACAGCTTCATTTCTTATTTTGTCTGTCCATTTCACATGCTCCATTCTTCTCCATATCCACATTTCAAATGCTTCTAGTCGTTTCTCTTCACTGCGTCGTAATGTCCATGTTTCTGCCCCATACAATGCCACACTCCACACAAAGCACTTCACTAGTCTCTTCCTTAGTTCTTTTTCCAGAGGTCCGCAGAAGATTCTCCTTTTTCTATTAAAAGCCTCCTTTGCTATTGCTATCCTCCTCTTGACTTCTTGGCAGCAGTTCATATCACTACTTATAGTACACCCTAAGTATTTAAAGTTGTTCACTTGTTCCAATGTCTCATTCCGAATACTTAAGTTTATCTTCTTTGTCTTTCTTCCGATAACCATAGTCTTTGTCTTGTTTACATTTATCTTCATTCCATATTGTTCACAGCTGTCATTCAGCTGCAGTAGCATATCCCTTAGTATCATCTCCTCTTCTGCTAACAATGCCATATCATCAGCAAATCTTATGCACTTTATTCTTCTTCCTCCTACTATCACCCCTCCCATGTTCTGAAAACAATTCTTCACTAACTCCTCTAAGTAGATGTTGAACAGCGTAGGTGATAGAGGGCATCCTTGTCGCACCCCTCTCCCTATTCCACTTCCCTCCGACAATTTTTCTCCTATCCTGACTTTGACTCGTTGTTTCATATAAAGATTAATTATTAGCCTTCTCTCTTTCCAATCCACACCAATTTTCTTCAAGATTTCCATAAGTTTATTCCAATCCACTCTGTCAAAAGCCTTTTCCAGGTCCACAAATACTACATATACGTGTTTATTTTTTTCTAGATATCTTTCGCCAATTGTTCGCAGCAGTCCAATTGCATCTCTCGTACCTTTTCCTTTCCTAAAACCAAACTGCTCTTCTTCCAACTCTCCTTCCACCTTAGAATATAAACGTCTGTTCAGTATTCGCAGAAGAATCTTCGCTGAGTGCGATATAAGGCTTATAGTCCTGAACTCACTGCACTTCTTTGCATTATTTTTCTTCGGTATTGGTAGCAATACTGTTTCCATGAAATCATCAGGCCATTCACCTTTCTCATATATTTCATTGCATAATGATAGTATTTGCTTCTTGTCTTCACCCAAGCATTTAACTAACTCAATGTGTATTCCATCAACTCCTGTTGCTTTCCCATTCTTCATTTCCCTAATCGCTAGCTCAACTTCTTCCCTTAGAATACAACATCCTTTTTCGTCTTCTGATACAGCTGTTTCATCTTCTATAGCTAAGTAATCTGGACGATTCCCTGTCTCATATAATTCTTCTACATACTTCTTCCATCTGTTCAAAATTCCTTGTTTGTCGGTTATTTCATTGCCGATTTCGTCTTCTATCAACCACATGGACTTCTTATTCTTATTAGTGAAATCCAAACATTTTACTTCGCGGTACATTAAATCATATCTTCCTTTTCTCTCTAGATCCTCTACTTCTTCACATTTCTGTTTCATCCAGTCTTCCTTCGCCTTATCAGTTACTCTTCTTAGTTCGTTGTTTAGTTTCTTGTAATTTCTTTTACCTTCTTCTGTGTTGATGTTTTTCCATTTTCTCCTTTCCTCCATCTTCTCCAACATTTTCCCTGTGACCCAAGGTTTCTTATTACTCTTACCTTCTCTGTATCCTATTGTTTCTTCTGCTGTTTCCTGTATACAGCTTTTTAGATGAGTCCAGTATTCATTACTATTTTCAGGTTTGGATTCTAAATTAGAGGCTTTCTTTTGAAAATATTCTTCAAATTTTCTTTTTTCCTCTTCGTTCATAAGTTTTTCTATATCAAACTTCTTCGTCACTTGCCTTCCTCTTATCTTTTTCAGACGAATATCTACTTCGCCTATCAGTAGGACATGATCTGAATTAATATCCGCTCCTGGTAGAGTCTTTGCATTTTTTAAGCAATTTCGGTATCTTTCCTGTACGAGTATATAGTCTATCTGATATCTACTGTCATCCCTTGGGCATGTCCGAACGGCGGTCCCAAATTATAATAACCTCCGAACGCGGTCCCAACGTTGTTATTAATGAAACATTTGTCTTGTTATTAATGAAACATTGTGTCAAGTGTAATGACATCGTTATTGTTATATTAATGAAACATTGTGTGTTGTTGCTTAAAAATCACTTTAAACTTGCCGTGGCTGGTAGATCGCAAGCACCAAGAGTAATAACGCTTTAGTCATAAGTCGCACATATTCGGACAATACATATTTTTTTTTTTTGTAAATATTTTGAGCGAAAACTATATGATTTGATGTGTAATAACTCTGGCTATGTGTTATCCTTCAGTCATACTGTTATCTGTCGTTAAAAAGATTTATATAATTTGGGACCGCCGTTCGGAGTTTTGCCCCCACTTCTATCAATCAATTATTTCCACTTATCCATTTATATATATATATATATATATACATCTCCCAAAGGCCCGAGGTTGAAATATTGAGAAAATATGTCATCCCAGAGTGGGGAAGTCCCTCAAAAAAAAAAGAAAATTTGTTTGAATTGGATTATTTTTAATTGACACAGGCCAATTCGAAAAATGGCCAAAAATCGCCATTCGAATTGCCTCCTGGAACGGATTGTGTACGAATAGCGAGGTTCCACTGTATTAAATGAGGATAAATTTTTAAAGTCATTGACTTTTCCACTTATTATTAATTAATAGCCAACAGTCTATGTTTAATACTGAACATTGGTCATACTTTTTGTTTTAGTTAATTCATCTGTTCTTTATCTGCATCTATTTATAGTGGATGCAATCTTTAAAAAATTATCTTTAAAACAATCAAACAATAAAGTGTCCTTTGATGAAAGATTTGATTACAAATCTAATTCTTGATCTATTTAAACTTTATTGGATAATAATGACATATGTAATGTGAGACAACATATTTGAGCTTGTTTGTTATAATGTAAGGCAACATATTTTACTCGTTTGTTATAATCATCATGTAAATCCCATTGTAAATTGTTTTAAACATAAGGCTTGAAAAAGGAATGGCGTGAATAAACTTTCCGAAAATTTATCTATCTTTATATGAAGTCGTATTCTCTTATTAAGATGAAGAGGTAAGAAGAGGTTATTGTTTAAATCAGTGTTTTTCAATCTGTGGGTCGCGACCCCCAAGGGGGGTCCCGAAGTCTTCCTCGGGGGGTCGCAATCCAGGTAAAAATAAAAGCCCATTTATTCTTTAATATTTTTTCTAATCTTGGTTGTAAATGTCTCCATTTTATGCTCGCTCGAACCAAAGACAATTTATAGTCACGTCCGTACTCGCTGGCGTACTCCGACAAATACCTTCAATCAAAAATTGTTCACCAGAGGGGGTCACCTAGGAGGTCGCCAGGATTTTTTTACTTAAAAAGGGGTCGCATATTCAAAAAGATTGAAAAACACTGCTTTAAATAATTATGAACTCTAGAAAGAAGATTAGAGGAGAGTATGGAAGTTTTACTTATAACCCAATACCTTATTTAATTTCAGCTGAATTTAACTTACAGCTTCTGGAGGTAATTTATTATCCGAACTTTCTTGATGTAGAATAGAATCAATTGAATGTGATAAATAAACATTTTATCAAAATCAGGCAAACTTAGAATGACGTGTGATGTTAATCTTTCCTTTAAAGTTTTAAAGGAGAACTCACATTCATTAGGCCCAATTAAAATTAGCATTCTTGGCTAATAGAGCTATTAATGGTTAAGTTAATTTACTACAATTTTCAATAAAACGGCGATAATAGTTGCAGAGAGTGTATCTGTTTAACAGTTATAGGAGTCTTAAAATTCTTCATTTAGAATTTTATCACGACCAAGAATCACACTATCTTGAGGAAAAAATATGACCTAGAAATGTAATTGATGTTTGTAACAATTTACATTTAGAAGGCTTCAAAGTTAAACCTGCTTCATGTAATCTTTTAAATACCAATTCTAAATTATATAAATATTCAGATAAAATGCTGGAATAAATGATGATGATATCAATATATTCAATACAAAATGTATCTTTGTACCCTCTTAAAACATAATCAAGCGAGCTCATTACAACAGATGGACTAGTTTTTAAGCCCATTGGTAACCTATTAAAAATGTAAGTACCCTACTGCTCACCAGAAATTTGAAAAGATTTCTTAATTTTTAATCTAGTTGTTTCCAAGCAAACTAAATTAAAATTTATCAAATAGTATTTAGCAGTGGGCTTTATATAGGAACGACCTGAATAATTATCCAATCCAATTATTTAAGTAAGAAGCCACAACATAAGACTTACAAAAATAAAAGTACAGTGAAGTCTCACTTATACGAAACATTCAATTGTATGAAGAATTTCTCATTCCCCGGTGAAACCCCCATAGTCCTATATGTAATTCACTTATATGAATAATTTTTGGTTCCCCTCATATTCGTATAAGTGAGACTTCCCTGTATTTTATTTTAACAAGTCTAAATAGAATAAATACAATGGTATACTTTGAAGAGTTTGAATATTTAACTTTCAATTAAATATTCAACAACATACAATTTTAAACAACAACAACATACAATTTTACTTTTCTTCTAACCTGAGAGTGAAAAATAATCTTCTCTTTGAGTTTAAACTAGCACCACAGAACGTAAGGTTTTATTTCCTCTGCCACCATTCTGCAAATTGACATCTATCTACAGTTTGTCAGATGGAGTTGACACCAAATGGAAAGATGAGGTGAGCCAGAAGAAGATGACCTTTTGCTTATTCCGAGGTCCTTTTATTAGTTCTTGGAGCGCATTCGATCTTAAAAGAAGCGACTGAAGGATCCAAACCCCGCGTTCTATTCTGGGTGCTGTTTTGATGTCAAAGGATTGTTTTGAACTCAAAAGAGGTTATCAACAAAAAGCTTTTTTTTTTTTTTACATTTATAATAAAATAATTAGAAATATATGAAAAACAGGTGCAAGATATTATAAGAGTTACAAAATCACAAAGATTAAAATTCCTGGAGAACTTGAAAATTATGAGGGAAACTATTCTAAAAGAAAAAAAATGAAGACCTAAAAAGAGTCGAATTAATGATGTCACTAAAGACCTCATTACTATGGGTATCAAGAAATGGAAGAAAAAAAGCAACAGATGAAGAGGAAAATGGAAAGACTTTGTACAAAAGGCCAAAGCTCACCAAGGTCTGTAGAGAAGGCAGGTAGGCTAAAAATAGCTGCAAATGAGCATATTTTTTATAATTTTTATAGTTGGAATAATCAAATTCCTTTTGGAAAAGAGTTTACAATTTTAATGAAGAAATTATTTCAGAACTAAGTTGTTTTCAAAATATTAACAGAATTTTAGTTTAATTCCTAGAACTATTAATATAATTTTACATTCAATAGATTCAGGTTTTTTTAACATTTACTATATGTATAATTATTTACATATTTACACATATTTAGAAATTAATTCTAACAAGCATTCTTTTGTACTCCAATATGAAGTAGCTGTGATGGAGTATTAAAGTCTGGTCTAATGTTAGAACAGCTCTTAATATACATCAAACTGAAAAAAAAAAATAGAAAAAAATAAGTTTTAAAGAGCAATTTTAAATTGAAATATGTTTGTCCATTTGTACTTCTTTTGTCAATTCAATATATTAAAGCCTTTTCACCTTAAATTTTTAAATGCCCTAATTTTTTCTTCTACTACAGTTTTTTCTTCATTAATTTTCAATAGTACTTTTACTAGATAATCAGATCTGCAATTGTGGAGCTTTATGATGACTCCCCGGTTTCTCTATATCATGTCTGACATTTATGCAACATGATGTGGCTGACCATTCTATCACTGCAACCTAATGAAGAGCTTTCCATCTAAGCAAGCCATACGAGATAGGTATTACTGCACTGAAAAACACATATCCATTCATCACTGTGACCTACATAGAAGCAAGAGTTATCACTGACTAGCATCCCCTTCATTACTAATAATACAATAATATATAAATCATCTTAAAACTCCTTCATACGACAATATTTTGCAGAAATATATCTTTCTGCTTTTGCAAGTCTTATTAAGAATATAACAAACAATAAGAAGGTCTTATCATATAACAAGAAGAATTTTTTACATCAAAACATTATGTCCTAATAAGTAAACAATAATAAAATATAATAATGAAAAAACAATAGTGAAGCATACATCTTACTTAAATTTTCCTCTTTTTTTCTAATAATGACGAACAATAGTGAAGCAAATATCTTATTTAAATTTTTCTTCATTACCTCTAATTATGTCCTGAAAGTAAGAAAGTGTTTGCGTTAACATCCTTTGTCTTTATTAATACAATCGAAAGTTTTAATGACACATGCCTCCATGATATATCGTGAATGTTTATATCACCTTCATCTTTCACTGCAGTCATTCTCTGTACCATAATAAACACTCTTATTGTTTATGTGGGAGTTCACAGAAAGCACTGCACAGATAGAATGTACGAAAATTAGTATCCAGCAATACTCCTCCAAAGGACATGTGATTGTTTTGAAAAGGGCAGTTGCTTAAACAACTTTCACCAGTGTCCACTGAAAACTGAGTTGTATTGAGCCGTCTTTATAAGACACATTACTGCTGTGAATCACTGTTATTACACATGATCTTTTGTAGCTGTTCTTGGAACCTTTCATTGTTTCCTTTGCTCATCTTCACTCCTACACTTGCTTTTATAATTTCAATTTTCATCCCTAAATCTGTTAAACTCTGTTTACAAATTTTTTTTTTTTTTTTTTATGATTCATAGCAAATTCGGGATGTGAGAAAAAGCATTGTGTTTGTGACTTTTTTCGAACATCATAGGAGCAATTTGGCCAATTCCTAAGCAGCTCATGATCTATGAGATTTTTGCTGATTAGCATTGACTGTATTTCAACAGAATCCAGAACAGTCTTGCCTCTGTTAGGACTCGTCAGTGGGATGTGGATGTTTGTAATTGCACTCACACCAATGCCAAGGAAACATCAAAAAACAACAAGAAATTTACTGCAACCAATACAGATTCAAACCTCTTTATTCCTCTGAAATGGCTACTTATTTTATATATATATCAACTTATATAATTGGCTAAGTTCGTCTGTCTGTCCGTAACTCGATATAATTTTGTTACCACTGCACCGATTCTAATGAAATTTGGCATACTTACTCAGTTGTTTACGCTGATTTCGAAACTCAAAACCATTTTTGCCTTACAAGCTTCGTTCACAAGTTAGCACAGTATTTAGATTACATTTACTTTATATTTGATAGTTGATAATAAAATGATTTTTCAGATTTTTTTTATGCCTGTCGTCTGACAGGCTTTGCTGCTAGTATATATATATATATATATATACTGTAATAATTTCAAATCTCAAAGCTGCTCATCTACTACAGTATATTCTTGATATCTCGAAGTCGAAGAGACGCTAAAAAAATTCGAGGTAACAAGGCCATAACCAAAACATAAAAATTCATGTAAAAACACAAGATACGGAATAATATTCTAAAAATTAGAGTCTTGATAGATGAGAATAAGTATAAATATGTAATGATAGTTAACAATAAGTCTAAATACAGCAATGATAATTTTAATTTTTAAAAGTAGTCGAAAAATAATTACATTAAATTGAAAAGAATTAGTAAAATACAATGAACTTCATTCCTAGAATTTCTTAAAAAAATATACCTCTATTTGCTTCGACACAACTGAACAGGATTTTTCTGGAAAAATTCATTTTTTACTTCGAAAAATATTCGACATAAGAAGGTTTTCGAGTGAAACTCTTCGACATAAGAATTAAAATTAACATTAAATAAATATGTAATATCAAGGGGAAAAATAATTTTTCGACATATCGAGGTTTTCAAGAAATCGAGAGTATACTGTAGTTCAATTTAACTGAGGAATATAATAAGTAGTTGTCTAAGATCCTACTGATAATGTATTGGTGAAAATGTACTTTTTTCCCCACTTGACTCATTAATCCTATTCTAAAATTGAAATTGTAACAAACAAATTCAATCTTATTTTTAAAGTATCATTAGTAATTAATCTTATTTTATTTATGTTCAGGAAAAAAGGCTTAATTGTTAATACAGTAGACTCCCTCTTAACCGGACTTCGTTTAACCGGATCTCCGCTTTAACCAGCCGAATTTTTTTTTTATCTTTAAAATGTAAAAAATAGCTAAAAATAAAAAAGAAACACGTGTTTCATTATTTAGTATCGGTATCGCACGTATTTCAGATACAACATATCCAATACAGTTGCAAGAGGTGGAAAGAAAGGTAAAATGGCGAAACTATGCGGCAAGTTGTTGAACTTCTAGGCTTCAACAAAAAAAGGTTACTCATTTTTTTAATGGTATGTAATTTATAATACTTTAACACATTGAATAAAATGATGCAATATTTTAATGGTATTTTTATTTATAAGACAAATACACTCGAACTTTAATTTATTTCACTTCTCCTGTTTAACTGGATTTTCACTTAACCGGCTTACCCTCGGTCCCATTTAAGCCAGTTAAGAGGGAATCTACTGTACATTGATAATAGCAAACTGGTTAAAGTATTCTGTGGATTCTTCATAAAACATATTTCAATTGATTATTTACATTTTCAAAGAAACCACTCATAGTATTCCCTCTAGAAGATGAACGGAAACATGATACAAACTATGTCAAGTTTAGAAACTAACCTCCAAGAATAACAAAAAAATGAAGTCTTCAAAAGTTCAGGGAGATAGACCCAAGATTTTCTTAACTGGCCATCCAACCAAAAAAGAAAGAAAAAGCAATTAGAGTGTATTCTATGCAGTTCGGAATTTCAGAAGGCCAGTGTCCCATTGATCCTCCTCTCATATTAACCCATGATTTAAACTATAAAATTCAATGGGAAAGCTTAAAATGCCATTGATTAAATAAAAGAATGCTGAAGCATTTGTTGATAAAACTGAAGCAAAGACATGTTTTACCCAACACTTTCAAAACAGTAATGCTCATCATGGATATGGCACAAAGTGTTTGTCTCGTACAGTTGCCAATGGTGGAACATGCTTAGTTGGATAAAATACATCATTGCTTCCATTTTAACAAGTGCATTGGGCTTCCAATAAAATTGTTTTGCTTTGCATGTAATTGGAACAGAAAGATTCACATTATCACAGATCTAGAGCTTTATTTTTTAAAACCTATTTTAAATCCTTTCAATTTTAATAAAACAACATGAGCTATTTAAAGTGGCCCTATTTTCTTTGGTGGTGGAAAACAAGACTGATTAATATCTGATATTTCTTGAAATGGAGGTTATCTTTATACCTCTGTTTTTTTATTTATATCTTGATTTCATCCTAAATTGATTGTACAAATAGAATTGACTTAAAATATTCGTTTAAACTCCTCAACTGCCAACAAAAGTTTTTGGAGTAAAACTAGACATGTTGGTCCTCTCCTATATGGGATCTCATGTGTCTACTTAAGTTATTGGAATATGAAAATCTTTTTTCACAAAATTCACAGTTAAATGGCTTTACGCCTGTATGCGATTGAATGTGAACAGTTAAATTTATCATCTCTGAAAATCTTTTTCCACAAACTTCACACTTATATGGTTTTTCACTGATATGAAGTTTCATGTGTTTAGTGAGAACACTGGAGTCTCTAAAGCTCTTTTCACAAAATTCACATGTATATGGCTTTTCACCTGTATGTGATCTAATGTGTCTTTTTAAAGCACTTGCATGTGAAAAGCTTTTTTCACAAATTTCACATTTGTATGGTTTTTCACCTGTATGTGTTCTAATGTGCTCCATTAAATTCCTAGAATCTGCAAAGTTTTTCAAGCAAAATTCACATTTATGTGGCTTTTCTCCTGTATGCAGCTTAATATGTCTCTTTAAAGTACTGGACTGTGCAAAGCTTTTTTCACACACATTACAGTTATACGGTTTTTCACCTGTATGTGTTCTAATGTGATGTTTTAAAGCCTTTGAACATGCAAAGCTTTTTTTACAGAATTTACAGTTATATGGCTTTTCACCTGTGTGTGTTGTAACATGATCCATTAACTTTACTGCATCCTTGAAGCTTTTTTCCCAAAACTCACACTTATGTAGCATTTCACTCATATGTGACTTAATGTGTCTACGTAAAGCACCTGAATCAAAAAAGCTCTTTTTGCAAAATTCACACATATAGGACTTTTCTCCTATATGTATTTTAATATGTCTATTTAATTCACTAAACAATAGAAACCTTTTTTCACAAAATTCACATTTATATGGTTTTTCATCTGTATGGAATGTAATGTGTCGTTTTAAAGCCCCTAAATGTGCAAATTTTTTTTCACAGAATTCACAGTTATATGGTTTTTCACCAGTATGGGTTCTAATATGTTCAGTTAAATTCACAGAGTTCGCATAACGTTTTTCACAATATTCACACTTATACGGCTTTTCATCCGTATGGAGTTTAATGTGAGTACGTAAAGCAGTTGAATATGTAAAGCTCTTTTCACAAAATTCACATATATAGGGCTTTTCACCTGTATGTGATCTTTTGTGTCTACTTAAAGCCCCTGAATGGGAATAACTCTTTTCACACAATTTGCACTTGAAAGGTTTTTCACCTGTATGGGATCTAATGTGTTCAGTTAAGATTCTTCTTTCTGAAAAGCTTTTTCCACAAAATTCACACTGATATGGCTTTTCATTTAAATGTGTTCTCATGTGATCAGTTAAAGTGTTAGGCTTCAGAAATCTTTTGTTACATAGTTCACAAATTAATTGTTGTTTTTCTTTATGTCTCTTGGCTTTACTAACTGTAGTTAATGCAGAATTCTTATGCTGATCCATTTTATAGAACTGATATTGGAATCTAAAACCAGTAATTACTGCACTATTTGAGTGACTGCGAAACCTGCCATTTACAAAGACTTCATATTCATGATATAAATATTTCAGGGTTTTTTTGTTTCCAAATTGCATTTATTCTAAAGTGTAAGTTTATTATTATTATTTTCTTTTAATGATGAGATGGATTTCTGTGGCTGTCATATAACGTTCATTAAATGAAAAGTCCATTTATTTTTTAAAAAAGAGAAATCTAATTCTAGGGGAATAGAGAGAGATCACAGTGCAGTTCACAACATATCGTTAACCAATATTAAAGCAGGTTTCAATAATGTATAGTGGGAGTTGCCACTACTTTATATCAGACACCTGTGGGAATTTATTTCCAAAATTTAACAGAATAAATATAACGTCTATATTTTGATATCTGCCCACAATGAAACATGACATCAATTTTACGTCTTTCTAAGTAGG
>JAFIDM010076586.1:0-60554 GCA_023159025.1 Thereuonema tuberculata | reverse complement strand
GATGTCGCCATTTGTAGTCAGTTGGGGCCAAGGCTTTGCAGGATGAGGCTACATGTTGAATTGTTTCAGGAACATCATTGCATTGCTATCAATTCTGTGATGTTAATGTGGGATCCTTAATTGTGTGTTTTCGGTAGTTTCGGGTGTTAATTACTTGGTCTTGTACGGCTTCTGCTTCTGGATGGAGATCCAGATCAGTGAGCCAGAGGTTGGAGGATATTTTATCGATGTCACTGTTTTGTAGTTCATTGTAATATTTTCCATGTAATGACTTTTGTGCTCACGCTTTGTATTTATCAGTGTCTTGGACACTGTCGTATTTTCAGGTTGAACGTTGATAGCTTATTATCTTCAAGTATGACTGCTTTATGTAATGCTGATTGTTCTTGTTTGCTATAAAAATACTGTGAAAGATTTAATACTTGATTGCAATGTAACTGTGTGATGTCTATTAGTCCACGACCACTGTCTGCTCTTGGAAGTGTGAGTCTTTCAGTGCACGCTAATGAGTGATGCTTTCTATGTGAAGTTAGTTGGCGTCTGATTATTCTCTTGGATATCAGTTGGAGTCCAATGGATTATTTCAAATGAATAGGTAAGGATGGGAATGGCATGTGTATTAATAGCTTTGGTTGTATTTTTTCCTGTGAGATGTGTTTTTAAGATGAGATGGAGGCCACCAATTGAATATTTTTTTTAGAAGAGATTTAGTCTCTACGTGATTATTAATCTTTTCTTCTTTTTATTATTAAATTTGATTCTTTATTTAAATTCTTTTAGTTAACCAAGTTTTTTTAATCTGCACTGATTCCATTTTTTGTTTGTTTGTTGTTTGGATCCCACTAGCATGTGTGAAAGTGAGACAACTCCAATATCTCAAAATTGTTGATCAACTAGTTGACTGAGGAATCACAATAAGTAAAAAACAGCTGTCCCAGATTCCTACTGATAACAACTCACAATGTACTGGTGAAATGAGTTTTTTTTTTTCCAGTTCACTTATTAATCCTATTCTAAAATTTAAATTATAACAAACAAATTCAATCTAATTTTATTTATGTTCAGGAAAAAAAAAAAAAAAAAAACCACTTAATTTTTACTAAATAGATAATAGCAAACTGCATTAGTATTCTATGATATTGTTTATAAAACGTATTTCAATAAATTATTTACATTAAAAAAAAATACTCATAACGTCCATTTTCTAGAAGGGAACACACTATCTTGCTTTACAAAATCATTAGGATATTGATGGAAACAAAGTCAAGTTTGGAACTAATCTCTAACAATACAAAAAAAGAGGTCTTTAAAAGTTCAGGGGATAGGCTGAAGATTACCTTAACCAAAAAGAAAAAGAACAAGATAATTAATGCTTTTAGACAGTGTCAAAAGCAAAGTGGCCCCATAATATGCACAATTTTATAAACAAAAGTAGAGTGAACCTAACCAGCTTTTACAATGAACCTAATGGACGCTTACAGCAAAAGAGGGGTCAAAAGTGATCGCTTCTGATAAAGAGGAAAGATAAATGTCCCCCCAATATCAACCCTTCCGAACACATTGGTGGTCACATTTTTGCCGGACAAACGGTTGCTGAGATATGATAAAAGAAAAATGTATTGAATCACCGACTTTTGACCCCCCACATCTGGTCAGGGAGTGGTCCTAGAGGTCTGATTTTTTTGGATGTGGTCACCTACTTTTTGATGCTGAACACAATGGTGAAGGTTTCATTCTAATATCTCTAACCGTTTGGCCACTACAGAGTGTCCAGCAAGCACAAAAGCAAGAGCGGTACCCTATGTTTTACCGGCAAGCTGTAACCTAGGGACCGCTAACAAGCAGATCCTATTCTATACATTACAAAATTATGGAAGGTAAGTATCCTATTAATCATCCCCTCATATTAGCTCTTGATTTAAACTCCTATGCAACTGAATGAGAAGCCTTTAAGTGTTCTAATGAAATAAAGCTTATAAAACGCACATGTTTGTTGATAAAACTGAATCATCGACATGTTTTACCCAACAGATTCAAAATAGTAATGCTCATCATGGATATGACACAGTGTTTGTCTTTTATTGTCATCAGTAGTGGAACACACTTAATTGGGAAAAATACATCTTTACTTCCATTTTAGCAATGAAGAGCATTTTATAAAGTTTCTTTTGCTTACAATAAAATTGGTTTACTTTAAATGTAATTGGGACAGAAAGAGACACATTACCATAGAACTAGAGCTTTATTTTTTTCTTAAATCTTTTTTAAAAGCTTTCAGTTCAAATAAAACAACACAAGCATAAAACAGGCTTTCATTTCAAATTAAACAGGAACAGTTGTTTCTCACTTAATTAGCGATCATCAGCTGGGAGTAGTCACCAGTGAACCACAAGGTCTCAATACGGAGGTGAATGAAAATGTCCCCAAGAAAAATATGGTTCCACCAAAATTTAAAATTAATACAAAAAAAAAAAAATATACACTAAAAATAAAATAAAGAAATTCATGTGCTGGCTTCCACTTATCTCGATGAATTTTCTATGATCAAATGAATAAAACAAAAGTTCCTAAAAATATATAAAGCTCTATACTTGGTCTCAACCTTTCAAGTGTTTATTAGCGGCCCATAGGTTACAGCTTGCTGTAAAACATAGGGGACCGCTCTTGCTTTTATGCTTGCTGGATGTCACACTCTGTAGAGATATTAAAATGAAACCTTCACCATTGTGTTCAGCATCAAAAAGTAGATGATCTCGTCCAAAAAATCAGACCTCTTGGACCACTCCCTGACCGGAAGTTGTGGGGTCAAAAGTGGAATGCTTGCTGAATGTCACACTGTAGTGGCCAAACGATTAGATATATTAGAATGAAACCTTCACCATTGTGTTCAGCATCAAAAAGTAGGTGACCACGTCCAAAAAATCAGACCTCTTGGACCACTCCCTGACCGGAAGCTGGGGTCAAAAAAGGTATGCTTGCTGGATGTCACACACGGTAGTGGTCAAATGGTTAGATATTAGAATGAAACCTTCACCATTGTGTTCAGCATCAAAAAAATAGGTGATCACGTTTACAAAAATCAGACCTCTAGACCCCTGACCGGAAATTGGGGGGTCAAAAGTGATCACATCTGATACAATTTCGTTTATAATATTGTGCATATTATGGGGCCGCTTTGCTTTTGATACTGTCTAAAAGCATTAATTATCTTGTGTATTTTTAGATGCTTTTGTTTTATTAATTGCCCATAGAAAATTATTGAGGCTGGCAAAGGTCAGTTCAGAAATTTCTTTATTTTATTTTTGTGCATATTTCTTTATGTTAATTTTAGATTTGGAAGACACCATATTTTTTCTTAAGGCCTTATTTTCTTTGATGTCTAAAAACAAGACTGATTATCTGAAATTTCTTCAATAGAACTTATGTTTATTTATTCATATCTTCATTTCATACTAAACTTATTGTACACAAATGACTAAATATTTATTTAAATATCTCAACTCTGAACAAAGATATTTGAACAAAATTACACAGTTTGGCCCTCTACTATATGGGATCTCATGTGTCTACTTAAGTTACTGGAATATGAAAATCTTTTTTCACAAAATTCACAGTTAAATGGCTTTTTACATGTATGTGATACAATATGCTCAGCTAATGTTCTTTTCTCTGAAAAGCTTTTTCCACAAATTTCACAACTATATGGTTTTTCACCAATATGAAATTTCATGTGTTTAGTGAGAGCACTGGAATGTGTGAAGCTCTTTTCACAAAATTCACATGTATATGGCTTTTCACCTGTATGTGTTCTAATGTGTCTTTTTAAAGAACTTGTATGTGAAAAGCTCGTTTCACAAAGTGCACATTTGTATGGTTTTTCACCTGTATGTGTTCTAATGTGCTCCATTAAATTTTTTGAATCTGCAAAATTTTTCAAACAAAATTCACATTTATGTGGCTTTTTACCTGTATGTAGTTTAATATGTGTATTTAAAGCACAGAACTGTGCAAACCTTTTTCCACAACATTCACAGTTATATGGTTTTTCGCCTGTATGTGTTCTAATGTGTCGTTTTAAAAGCCCTAAATGTGCAAAACGTTTTTCACAGAATTCACAGTTGTATGGCTTTTCACCAGTATGTGTTTTAATGTGCTCAGTTAAATTCATCGAGTCCTTGAAGCTTTTTTCGCAGAATTCACATGTAAATGGCTTTTCAATTGTATGTAATCTAATGTGTCTACTTAGAGCACCTAATTGAGAAAAGTTCTTTTTGCAAAATTTACACATATACGGCTTTTCACCTGTATGTGTTCTCAGGTGTTTACTCAAAGCATCTGAATCAGAAAAGCTCTTTTCACAAAATTCACATGTGTATGGCTTTTCACCTGTATGTGTTCTAATATGTCTACTTAAAGCACCCGATTGTGAAAAGCTCTTTTTACAAAGTTCACACGTATACGGTTTTTCACCTGTATGTGTTCTAAGGTGTTTAATCAAAGAATCTGAACAAGAAAAGTTCTTTTCACAAAATTCACACTGATATGGCTTTTCATTTAAATGTGTTCTCATGTGATCACTTAAAGTGTTAGGCTTCAGAAATGTTTTGTTACATAATTCACAAATAAATTGTTGTTTTTCTTTTTGTCCTTTGGCTTTACTAACTGTAGTTAATGTAGAATTCTGATGCGGATTCATTTTATAGAATAGTTTACAGTAATCTAAAAAATCTAAAATTTCTGCACCATTTGATTGTTGCAAAATGTGTCATTTATAAGGACTTCATCTTCAAATTCACTGTTTTTTATCGTTTCCAAATTTTACAAGGATACTTTGATAGTGCAAGTTTATTATTATTATTTTTTTCTTTTAAAGTGAAATGGAATACGTTCTTCATTTTCCGTGGCTGTCATACAACGTTTAGTAGATGCAATGTCCTTTTTCTTTCCAAAACAGGAGGAAGCTATTTCTCGGTGTTTCTCGGAATTTTCTAATCTTTCTGATCATTGTACAGTTCACAGAATATCGTTAACCAATAAAAAAGTAGTTTTCAATCATGTATAATGGAGTTGCCACTACTGTATCTCAGAAATATCTGTAATTTCTTTACAGAATTTTACAGAAGAAAAATAACATGTTTATTTTGATCTCTGCCCAGAATGGAACATGTATATCTCAATTTCACGTAGTTTTAAGTAGGTTAGATTAAATTGATTCAAATGTCTTTTATAGGATGCTTCTCTTGAAATAAATAAATAAATAATAAAATTCTAAGTACGATTCTCGTATAATTATTTTATGTCGGAATTTCTTCTTTTAATTTTTTGTCCTACTATCGTGTGGCAATACTGTGTGTTAAGTTAGGTTTTCCTCTCGTTTTCTCAGTTTTTAAAAGTGACCTTTTCTGTCTTTTAATTATGGCTAAGTTACAGTCGAACCATCAATTTTCGTATTCTGTCTATATTATGAGATCCACAGATGAGTCGAAGACAAACTTAAATACATTGAGATACATACGATATGTTTTAAGTTTGAATAAGCTTACTAAAGCGCGTACACATGAATTTTCTCGCCAGTTATCCTTTTGGCGAGTTTTTTATCGTTTATGTTTTAGCTTTGCAGGTTCACATTGATTCCGACGATATAAAGAAAGTTTCACAGAAGTTTAGACGGAAAATCTACAGCAGCTTCCACTTCCGGAAGCTGGTCTGCACTCTAGTGGCAGAACAATGAACTTTTATTTGAGTTTCATATGGAAAACTGTTTCAAAATAAACATTTCTAGAAATTTAAAATCTCGTATCGTTTTTAAAATATTTTATAACTTGAAATAATTCCCTAATATAATGTATTTTTTTTTTTTGATCCTGTTAAAACCTGCATAAATTGATTCCTTTATATTATTAACTTCTTTATTCTACATCACAAATTCTTCATTACTTAAGGTTGCTACACACGATCAAGTATACATGACAAGTATGCAGTTTTATCACGCATGTCATGCATACTTGATCGTGTGTAGCGGAAATTTCGTACTTGATGGAGCTCAAGTATGCAGTATGAAGATTCCAACTTTATACTTGAAACCACGGCTTGCGCATGCGCTTTGCAAAAAAAAAAAAAAATATTTGTGACCTAGCTGTCGACGGAGAAACATCTCTCCGTAGTTTCCTCCCAACATGGCTAGTGATCTGCGGAAAGGACACAGAAGTATTGGAAGAATTCATTCGAGTTTACCAAAGTAATCCTTGTCTGTGGCGGATTAAATCTAAAGATTATCATGATAATAGGCTAAGAAAGAAACAGTATATAATATATTATAAAGAATATATAAAAACATTGATCCAAACGTCGACCGGGATATCACTGTGAAGTAAATAAATAAATAAATAGAGATACAGCATTGAAAGAATTGAATATTTCAAACATTTCTTAACCAATTCTGATACTATATGGATTTGTAATTATATTTCTTTGTTATAGTTGTTTTTAATTTTTTAATACGTTATTATACATATGTCTTAATGAGCTTTTTTTTTTTTGGAGTGATAAAAGATTCAAACAGGTTTCTTCGTTCACTCGCAGATAATTATGCCAATCATTCTGATATATTTCCAATTCACTTAGTAAGTTAGTGTGTGAATAGGTTTTTATTTTCAATAAACATTCCATACACCATATCCCACGTTTCTTCTTTCGTTTTGTCCTTTTGGAAATAAGGACACACGCAGCCAAAGCGAGCAAAGCGTCGTCGTCCGAACTCGACATAACTCAACCATAAAATGAGACTTGTCAAGTATGCAGTACCGTGTGGTCGCGAGGGGTTTTTTGTGCATACTTGAGCACCAATTATACTTGTCATGCATACTTGTTCGTGTGTAGCAGCCTTTACAATATTTCGGAGGCCTCATCGGTCTTCTTTCTCAAGTTTTACACAAATTTGATAATGTAGAATAAAGAAGTTTAATAATATCAATTTACTTTATTCATGATGAATTTTAGTGATTCCTTTATATTTTTTATAGGAAATTTTACTTTCTTTTTTTTTTATATGGTTATTTTATTTCTATATAATGAATAAAATCTCTTCATATTAAATTTTAATGTATCCTATAATTGTTAATTTTAAAATTTCAGTAAATTTGAGGTAAAGGTAAAAGCATTAGTAGCAGATTAACATAAACTTTTTATTCATTATATAAAGCCCGGGATTAATTCTGTAGTGGAAAATTGATAGAACATCAATAAAGAGAAGAAGAACGTGAGGCTAAATTAAGTCGAATGTTCTTCTTCAAGTTAAATCTTGCAATTTTATTTTTTTTTAATTTTCTTTTATTTATTTTTTTTTAAATCATAAAAGTAACATAAAAACGATCAAATGCACAATCATTTGCATTCACGCCTTGAGATGTCACCGACGGGAATCTGGAACGTTTATATAACCCTTTATTTCTAAATATAATAGCTCCTGAGTAGAAATTTTCAGTTTTCTAAAAAAATTAATGCAATTTGCTGTACTTACTTAAATTGTTTTAATCCGATTAATTTTATATTAAATTCAACTAGTCGGCTACCCGTCCTTCGCTCCGGAAGCCTCCACATATGTAACGGAAAACAACTTTTTATTTATTAAAAAAACACACACACACAAATTACATCATGTAAAATAAAATGTCTTTCTTGAAACTTTTTTTAATTACAATTGATACCTTTCAGTGGTTTTTGAGTTACAAATAGTGATTTTTAAGTATTCTATCTAAAAGAAATATTCTTTCTTTGTTGACTCTTTTTTTTATTCAAACATCTCCCGTGTATACGTGCTGGTTTTTCAATATCACATAGAATCTGGTTAAGTAAGAATATTATATTTAAAATATTCCAACATTTCGGCAATTATAGTTCTAATTTTCATTTTCGAATTAAAAATAATCAGACGGATCGGAAATAATAAAAAAAAAAGATTGAATACATTCCTTATTGATGTGGGAAAGGGGAAGGACAAATAAGCCAAAAAACAATATAAAGTCAGTAGTAGTCACCTTGGCCTAATAGATAAGACATCTGACTTCGGATCAGAAGGTTGCAGGTTCGATTCCTGTCGCGGACATTTCATTGTAAAAATTATTTCTATTTTCCATTCGCTCAGGAAATTGCGCCGGACAGACAGACAGACAGAAAAATAAAAGATTTTAGTAGTATAGATTAACGTGTCAAAATCTAAATAATTAATCCAATGAACAAGCACAAATAAAAAGATAAAAATTAATAAAATAACCTTACCCCCACGTACGTATTCGGATAAATTTTAATTCCGATTAATTTTAATTAAAGCTCACGCAGATATGAAGAAGGTAGATTAATATTTAAGTATGAATTATGACTCATGTCTTTCCAGCTTGAAGTTGAACTGTAGAACCGGTGACAGACAGAATCAGTGTCTCCCCAGTTTTACACGCTCGTGTATACGATCTCTAAAAACATAATAACAATAAAGCTGCTGAAGGAAAATCTATAGAAACAAGAAACTATGTTCAATAGAAAATCCCAGGATCATAGCTATTCTTTTTACAGATAAGGTATTGTCCTCAAAATGAATGATGGCCGCCCTGTTTTTGTGAGATCTGCGCATGTATCATCGATTACTCTGGTCAGGCACTTCCGTATGAATTTATCACAGGACGTCGCCGTTACGGTAAAGGCTTGTTACTTTGCAAAACAGCATTGTATTTATAAATAATATATATTTATTTATTTATCTAAATACTTATTGTTAGCAACTGGTATTGAAATAACGGTAAATAGTCGAGAGAAGTTTTAATTTGGCGTAATCAACATGTCTTTCTCAGTGAAAACAGACTACGTCATCCATTGTGACAGGAAACATAATTGATCAGCTACCGGAAAGGCTGCGCAGTTCAAACTTCCGCCGGTCAACTTTCATTTTGAGGACTTTTTTTTTTTTTTTTTTTTTATAAAATACAATGAAACAATAACAGGAAAAATATTATATACAAACAGTATTGGAAGGATTAGCTTAAAATCACTTCATATTTTCCCAAAAGAGCTATTTCCAATAATATTAATGTGAAGCTTATTAGATGAAAATAACAAATGCTATAAAATATATTTATAAAAATTAGATAGTTTGCCTTAGAAAAATACAATTTCATATTTCTTATTTTGAATTTATTGTTTATTATCATGAAAATAATTTTTAATAATTCTTACATCTCTTATTATCTTTATTTCCTAATCTTTTTAAGATGATTAGTTTAGAAACAGATGCTAATTAAAGTTCATTAAACCGGTATTTAAGTGGGCCTGGTGGTCCAGTGGTTAAGCATTGGGCTGCTGGCTGGGAGAGCCGGGTTCAATTTCTGGCCGATATTGATTTTTTTTTCCTACGTGGTTCTCCTCCAGACAGCCCTAGGGTCCACCCAGCCCCTTGTAAAGTGGAGACCAGGTTTCTTTCCAAGGAGTTAAAGGCAGGTGGGCATAATGCTGATTGATAGATGCTCTGTTACACAAACATTACTTTTTTCTCTTTGCTTTATTAAATTTAAATATTATATAATATAAAATCTTTATTCTGTCTGTCATTCTGTCATAAGATTTTCAGTTTTTCCAATTTTGTGACTAAACTATAAGAGATAGATTGGTCATGCAAATGGATAAAATGTAGAGCTTTTTAAGACAAACAAAATGCTACAAAAATCTATTGAAAAAAGTTTTTGGTTTCCAAGATGTCGCTTTTTAAAGGGTCAAATTTTGACTTTTTCTCAATATAAACGAAAAGTATAAAAGTTGGAAGAGAACATTACATTGAGAAAATGTTGGTATTTGAAGGTTCTATCGAACAATATATCACTCATTCACAAACGTTTCTGCGTTTGCAAGATACATACAAAAATGTGATTTCTTGCTTTAAATTTTTGGTGTGTGGTGCCAACCCGCAATACATCTGAGTTATCCAGAGAAGCCACAACAGGCTGGGAAGTCGTATATTCTCCAACGATCTCAACATTCTTTTGCTAAATAAATAAGTTTGTAT
This sequence comes from Thereuonema tuberculata, assembly GCA_023159025.1. Lineage (NCBI taxonomy): Eukaryota > Metazoa > Arthropoda > Chilopoda > Scutigeromorpha > Scutigeridae > Thereuonema > Thereuonema tuberculata. The sequence goes on along the minus strand of JAFIDM010076586.1, from coordinate 50,506 downwards.
TTTCGAATGCTATATATGCAAGGATTCCGAAGTGAAGGTACCCGGCTGGTTCTATATAATTAAATGTTCAAAGTAATTAAAATTGATAAGAAAAATAATTTAAAGTGTGCAAAATAATAAGAAGACGAAGACATCGATGCACAAAATGTGGATTAAAAAGTTTTACAACATATTAAAATACACAACCGGTTTCGGTTCCTTGACAAATGTTTCATGAGTGATTAAAAAATACAAAAAGCATACATTATATAGGATGAAGCGGACATTAATATGAATATGCAAAAATAACGAAGAGTTGGACCAATTGGAAACAGTAACGTGGAATGATGATGGATGATGACTATTGAAGCTCAGGAACCAATGGAATCCTCAGATTTGGGATGAATGTGACTGACATGGAAGGAAGTGATGTAATCCGTTATTTTTGCATATTCAAATTAATGTCCACTTCATTTTAAATAATGTATGCTTTTTGTATTTTGTAATCACTCGTGAAAGGTTTGTCAAAGAACCGAAACTGCTTGTGTATTTTATAAGACAAATAAAACTTTTTAATCCACATTTGTGCATCGCTGTCTTTGTCTTTAATTAAAACTGAAAAACAAAATTGATGATTTTTGTTTCAAATATTATTTAAAACATAAAGAAATTGTTTTTTATCATTTTCATTAATATCCACTGTTAGTTTGTCCAGAATAGCTTTCTCAAGACGCACTATTGTTGCAAATATAGTTGATTTTTATAGACTAGCTTTATCATCCTGATAAGCATTTGAGAGTGAATTTGATCTTGAATTTTAAATTATCGCTTGTTTGAAAATAAAAAGCTGATTATTAGGTGAGCTTGCAAAGTTTTGCTGTTCCACTTGAATATGGAAAAAAAGGGATCTATAAAATACAAACTCAGTCATTTTGTGTTTTCTTACTATTCAAATTTAAAGGTTTTATTCCCTGTTTGTATGTTCATTACAATTTGGTATGATGGTTATTTTACAGTTCATCTTAAGACATATTCTTAATTGCTGAATGTCCAGTCACTACATGATAGATAGATATTAATGCATTTTACCAATAGCTTTCTTTCTATCAGTCTAATTTTCATAAAATGTTAAGTACAATGTAAACTGTAGTAATTAACAACAACACACAATTATTTATAATTTGACATTTTTTTTTTTGCATGCAGTAAAAAAAAAAGAAAAAATATTTAATAATTACACATCATGATTACTTAACCATTTAAAGAAATTTTATAAAGTCATTAAATAATAAAATTTAAAAATATTGTACTTTACCTTAAAATATTACATAATTATAAGATTTTTAATTTCTAAAAAATATTATTATTTTACAATTGTAATTTTTTGAAGTTACTTTCAACATTAAAAAATTCTGAAAAATTAGCTTTATCTTTAAACAGGAAAGTGTGAAATCGGGGTTTTCAATAGAAAATATGACTTATTGATAAATTATTTTAATATGAAAATATAATAAGCTTTTCCCACAGCTTACAGAAATTGTTAAGGACTGTATTACAGGGCAGTTTGGTGGCTTAGGGGATATTGGAGATACAGACACCAACAGTTCTGTGATTTTTCGGGATGAAGTCAGGGTTTGATGGTCAGTACAATACCCTTCAACCTCAGGAAAACTTTTAAATCTGGTAGCATTTTACAGAGGACTAGATGAAACCTAAGACACAACAGGAGAAGAAACACCTAGAAAAAAACTTCATTCTCTGCCACGAATTGAACCTCCTCCAGCCCATAACCCCAGTGCTTACATCACTGGACCACTTCCCACTTACAGAAATTGTGATAATTAATGTTAACTCCACTTTTGTTACCAGTCTGTTATGTTGTGTGTGGTGAGTGTGGGTGGCAGGGAAGCCAAGCACCGCGACCGATGGTCTATTGTGCTATCCCATGGAAATAGATGGAGAGAAAGAATGGTGGGAGAATTGCAGGGAAAATGGGAGAAACCTCGAGAAAACCTGTCCAGCGAGGGTCGTCCAGCATCATGCAACCCACATGAGAACCGAACCTCGGTGAGTTGAGAGGCCAATGTCTTAGTGACAACGCCAACTGCACGGCCCTGTTACCAGTCTAAAAATAATGTCTCTGCTAATAATTACAGACTCATGGTGTCCAATTACAAATTTAAAATATCCCCACGAATATCAATTGGCTTGGTAGCCAATGGGAAGGTAATTGACTGTGGGCTGGAGGAACAAGGTTTAATATTTAATGGAGATCATAGATTTTTCCACATTGAACGAAGATCTACCCAGACCTTTGTAGAATGGTTCCTGGGTTTCTTTCCAAGCAGTTAAAGGCAGATGTGTGTCAGGGTGACCAGTTGACCTCAACTTAATCCAAGAAATGTTGGAGTCTTACCTCCCACGACCTCAACGGCAACTTAGGCCTATAATGGATTACTTAACCATGATCATCTATGCTTGATTACGGAGAGCCACTACCTAGAAATATTCATACCTTTCTGTGAAACTCAGAGCATATCTTTAAGCTTGTAATGCAATGAATTCAAGTTTGTTCTGATAGGATACCATTATTTGATGATAAGGCAATCATATGATGCCAATCCACAAAGAAACTAAAGTGGAACGATTTCTAATCAGCATTGTTTTGAAAACTCCAGATCCTAGCATTTCTCGTTTCTTCATCTAAGCCTTTTGGAATTAGACAGTAATGTTTCTCTGTGTTCCCAAAGATTATTTCGAATTTTGATTAAAATGCAGATTTGATATCTCCCAGCTGAATGGCACTTCTCAATAAATGTGAAGTAACATTAAAGTGAACAACTCATCACAGATAGAAAAAGCAACCATCATAACCAATTCTGATTCCTTTCAAAAGAAACTGTGTGCTGACATAATACAGGCCTAATCAAAAGGGGGGGTAAATAACATTAAGTTTAATTCTCTTGTGCTAATCAGTCATGGAACTACCCTAGATTCTCTGTGTTCTGTTCTGCAATTTGTGTTCTGTTCTACAAGGTGTACAACTTTGCTTCCGCCGTTTTTTCGAGCGGGACCCAAGTTCCTTCTTTCTGAATCATGCCCATGGCCTTGAGACGTTTTGAAATGGCTTGCTGTGTCACTCCCAGTGATCGTGCCAATTCTTCTCGAGTCTTCAATCAGCATTGTCTCCAATTATGCATCTTCGAAAACTTTTCTCTCTTCCACCACTATGCCGGTCTTCGACGTTAAAATCACAGTTCTTGAAGCGTTGAAACCACTCACGATACGTTCTTTCACTAATAGCGTCCTCACCATACGTACTGGAGAGCATTCGATGAGACTCAGCCGCTGTTTTCTTCATATTGAAACAAAACAGTAACACCTCCCGCAAATGACGAGAATTTGGCTCGTAGACTGACATTTTCAATCGAGAACAACTTTATGATGCAGACACAAATCGACTAATGTTTAAATGGGGTTCTGTTGACCGATCTGACGTTTGCGATCTGTTTCTTTCGACCGCTACTTACCGTTGTCACCACATATCGGCAAACGGTGGAAGCAAAGGTTATACACCTTATATAGTTCAATTTTTTGTGTAGATCCACAACTTTAATATAAAAACACTACACTTATCATCTTTGAGCAATATAATATTTCCATATAATGAATGCATAACAGAATAGGAATAAAATGTATCATACAATATTAAATAAATAGATTACACAAGCCTGCATTTCAATGGGAGGTAATTGAAAGAATATAGTGAATATTTATGCTAAATTCGTTAATTACCCATCATTCCATTAGGAAATAAGTTGACCACATAAATGTCTATATCAGCAGTTAGCTTCAATCATTCTGACTTCCTTTTCCACATTCTTGACACTTTGCTACAACATAAATTCAATTTTTGTTGTAAGACATAAGCACTAGTTCGGCAATATATAAATGATCCAGCTATCATTATTATTGGACATATCAGAAACTTGTTTCATTGTTGGAATGAAAAGGTAGTTATTTCCTCGTATCCTAGTCTGAGAGCCATGATACTATAAGAGTATTTGGCATTTCTTCCAAACTGCAAAGTGAAAATAGGGTTATCTTAATTTTTTTGAATAGTGCATGTTTAATTTGATAATTTAAAATTTTGGATAAGTTACACACAACAAACTTAAAACAGTAAAATTACTTTATAATTAAAATAATATTACATAGCATTTCATGATCCTTCTGTTGAATGTTAGTAACATATGAAAGGCATCTTTTGTAGATTTGGAAATCTTATGTAAATTTTAATATTATGATAATTATTTAACAATTTTACTACTTTAAGATCACTAAATATTTTATCCACTTCAAAAAAACAAGGTAGGGATAGCGATTAGTAAACCAATCACAATGCTTTGCAACTGCTTCTGTAAGGCGCAACTGTTGCGATTAATGTGAGTGTTGCTGAGCTGTATTATACATGTGATTGTTGCGAATGCAAAAGGCACAATTGTTATGATTGTTGTGCTTTGCATTATGGGATACTTGTCCACAGACAGATAAACAAACTGGGATTATAAGGCTTCCTTTCAGAAGCCTAAAAGTAAGTTATTAATTAATTAATGAAGTAGTGACTCTTAAATTCTGAAAGGGTGGATCATTGAATTAGTACACAGGAAATAAGACACAGAAATATGAATTCAAATTGTTTTGTTTGCAAAGAAGCATCAGGGCTTGTACATAATCCCTTTGTTATTGTGATAGATGATTTCAGTGCTGTAGGTATAAATGAAATGAAAATTCAGGATAACTAATTTAAAAAATTTGTGATGTAATTGTTTTAATTATACTAAGCCTGCTGAATATATACATTTTGAAAATTTCTTTATATCTTTTGGATTGCTAATATAAAATATACAAATAATGTAACCTTTTATGAGGAATTTTCCCACTCTGGGTGAAAATTAATTTGATATTTTGATTGTATTATTTAAATATTTAATTACCATGACCAACTTCTCTTTCAGATCCAAGTTATGATTGCTCATATATACAGGGTGTCCCAGGAGGAAAGGTCAATATTTTGGGAGGTGATAGTATTAGTTATTTTAAGCTAAATATGTCCTGTGAACAAGTGTCCTATTCCGAATAGATTCCGAGATAATTGAAATTTGGCACGTAATTGTCACTGTGCCAGCTGGCCGTTCTTTTCATTCTCTTCCACTGCATAGTGCCAAGATCTCCAGATCGAACCCCCTTGGATTTCTGTTTATGGCAGGGTTTCTCAACCTTTTTTTACCCATGGGCCCCTTTTATCTTCTTTTTTTTTTTTTGATGGACCCCCTCATAGCTATTCAATAAAAGAAAAAGTAAAGGGATTATATTAATAATCAACAAAAAAATAAATGATTCTGCTTTATTTTGAATGAAAACTAATTTAATAAAATTCTATGGAGTATTTATGCACACTGGTAAATAATTCATAATAAACCATTTTAAAATAAGTGTGATTCAATGAGATCTCTGTGGACCCCGAAGAATATTACATGGACCCCCTTGAGAACCACTGGTTTATGGGGTTGAATGAAGAGTGAAGTGTACAGACATAGAATGAATAGATGACACGAATTGCTCGCTCGCTTAATTGTTGCTTTTGTGCTCATAAAGGAACGTTGCGACGAACTTGGACAAGCAACACATCATGTCCTCACAAGGGTTTAGAAATGTATGATGTTGGCGATGGAATTTTTGAAACTCGTATTATAAACTGTAAGAAATGTGTAACTTGACCATTAAATATTAGAAACAGTACGTAGTATTTCTTTGTTATGATTCATTTTGAAACTGTACATTCAAATAGCTCCATTTCGGAAGCCATTCAGAATAAGACACTCATTCATATGAACTTTTTTGCTTAAAATCAACAATAGTATCACCTCCCAAAACTTTGACCTTTCCTCCTGGGACACCCTGTATATCTATACAGCCGGACAGTGATATGGAAATATGAAAAAAAGCCATTACAAAAACCATATCACTGTTTCTGTGAAGATACGGCCAATTTATCCTCATGTCATCAGCAGCATAAACGGAAATTTAAATAACTAAAATTTAGAAACAATTTAGAAAACAAAAACACAATATTCTAAGACTTTGCTCTTTTTTGCAAATGATTGACTGAAATCTTTTTTTGCGACAATGTAAAATGTAAGAATCATAAAATGATTCATGACCCATTTATATAAAATAATTAATAATTTACTTTTTTATCTACATTAACTTTTATGAAATTTCAGATAAAATCATGAGCTGTAATCCAATGTGAATACATAAATTATTTATATTAGGATTTTTTTTTTCCTACAAACTTCACAGGATAGGTTTGCTTCATCTAATGTACATAATTACCTTGCTTACTTTGAAACTGTTTTTTTTTTTAAGTGGTATTTCACCTGTCAATGATATCTTCTAAAGAATTAAATGAGTGTAAAATTGAAAAGCTGTCTCACATAATTCATATACAAAATTATGAAAAGAGTGATGGTTAAAATTGTTTGGTTTGGATAAGCCTTTTTTTTTTCTTTCACATATGTTAAACATCAATTTTTTTCAATTTTTTTTGATATCCTTATATATTATTTCTCAAAAGTGTTTTTGTGTAGGTACGTCATATCTCACTTAATACTTCATCAAAATCAATGAATGAGACATCATTTTGAAGATTACGTTCACCGCTAATGACGAAAAATAAACAAATTGTTGAAAATTAATGTTTTCGTTAAAAAACTTTATTTTAAAAACCTTTTTATAAAAATGTAGACACGCTTTAACAGAAGTGGCTTATCTTTCGAAAGCGAAACAACATTTCAAATAATTCTGTAGCGCCGTAAACTTCAAATATATTCTTTTTTGAATAAAAATTTACTTTAAAATGATATTTCATCGTTTATTTAATAAGAACAGATAAAAAATCAAACAAAGATTTATATTTTAATACAAATAAACGATTTATTACAATGAAAAACATAAAAATTTGTCAACTTCTCATATATTATTTCTCAAAGGTGTTTTTTTTTTTTTTTTTTTTATCTCCCTTAATACTTCATGAAAATCAATGATTGAGATATCATTTTGAAGATCCGTTCACCGCTAATGACAAAAAATATTGACGGTAACTATTGACAATGTGTTTAACTAACATGCACGACAGCTTTGGAGTTATTATTTCTCAAAGATGATTTTTTGTTGCAAATTATTCGCACGGGTCAATTAGTCTATTTTTATAGCTCAATAGGAAAACTTTCACCGAATTCACATTAACTGAAACGTTTTATGAAAAGCATTTTTCACAAAACTTACTTTGAAATGGCTATTTTATGTTTGTGTGTTCTAATATGGTAAGTTAAGCTATCTTTTCTGGAGAAGCTTTTTTCACAAATTTCACACTGAAATGGCTTTTCCTGTGTATGTGATCTAACGTGGAAGTTCAAATGACTTGATTTTAAAAAGGTTTTTCCACAAAGGTCACATTTATAAGGTCTTTCTCCTGTATGAGATCTTGTATGAAGCACTAATTCACCTGATGTTGAAAAGCCTTTTTCACAGACATCACACCGAAATGGTCTTTCGCCTGTATGCGATCTAATATGGACATTTAAACTACTTGATTGGGAAAACTGTTTTTCACAAAACTCACATTTAAATGGTTTTTCACCTGTATGTGATCTCAGGTGAACATTTAATAAGCTCGACGTAGAAAAAGTCTTTTGGCAAAATTCGCATTTAAATGGCTTTTCACCTGTATGTGATCTCATGTGAACAGTTAAGCTACCATTTGTTGAAAAGTTTTTGCCACAAGATTTACATTTAAAAGGCTTTTCGCCAGTATGTGATCTATAGTGCCGGTTTAAATCACTTGATGTTGTAAAACTTTTCACACAAACTTTGCATTTGAATGGATTGTCACCAGTATGCGATCGATTATGGCGTATCAAATAGCTTGACGTTGCAAAGCTTTTTTCACAAAACTGACATTTAAATGGCTTTTCACCAGTATGTGTTCTAATATGAACAGTTAAGCCGTCTTTCCTTGAAAAGACTCGTTCACAAAATTCACACCGAAATATCTTTTCATTGTGTGATCTGATGTGAATGGCTAATTCTGTTGACGAATTATAGATTTTATTACAAGATTCACAAGGAAATTCCAATGTTTTTTCGTGTTCCTCAGCTGATTTATTATTCATATTCTATTTTTTTTTCTCAAAAAATGTAGACAACTTTCAAGCGTGTCATCTTCGTAACATTATATCGATTCTCGAGTTCTTCAGATATTGACGTCAAATTGATCATCAATCTTTTCTTTTTAAAAAAAAAGGTTACTTTATAAAACGTCAATTTATTTCTATGTATAGTTACTATTGTTTCATTTTAATGCATGAATTCATGTTAATTACAGAATTAGTGAAATAAAACCACAATAAATCCTTCGATTACGGAATTTCCTAGATTTTACCCGTTTTGATAAGATTATTCGTACATTATGTAAGATTAAGCAAGACTACAATGAAGCAGAAACATTTAAAGTTAATCAAAAGAAACACTACTTCTTAAACTGGTCAGGTCAATTCAGTAGACAACTAATAAGCCTATAAAACATAGAGAAATGAATTCTTCGAGGTGACAGGTGACAATTCTTTCTCTGCTCTACAATTGGCTTTCTCTGCAAACAAAATGGCGTTTAAAACGAGCAACGCCATCTAGCGAACATTGTTAGAACTATGGGACTCAGTTTTTTTTTTCAACTCAAGTAACCTCAAGCGAGGCCAACGAGCCTTGCCTCAAGTCTGGAACAGGAAAACACCGGCCCGCCAGATTATTTTGTCTGAGCCTACCGTCAAATCAAGATATTATTATTATTGATGATAATCGAAAAACGCTGAATTAACTATAAATAATAATTTTTTTCTTAAGCTTTTTCAATAAATAATGTTATTTTATTATTATTATTTTCAATAATTTTGTATACGCAACGGTTAAAGTCTAACATATGGTTAATGTCGAGATTACCCGGGAAATGACAACATTATCCAAGTCAAGTGTGTATAATGACCGAAATAAAAAGTAATTTATCTTATAATCTGCATAATCTCGACATTACCGAGAGAGGACTGGTTAACTTTGAATAATACTTGTAAAATTAAGCTAGCTCGTTTACAATTATTTTTTTAAGTAAAAAATAGCTTATTTGCAGAAAATGTAATATTGAATATAAAATTATTGTAAATACGTAATACTGAATAAAATATTGTAATTTTTTTAATAAAAAAAATTATAAAACAAAAATTAAACAACAAAAAATTATTCGGTAATTTCCTATTTTTATGTCCATAAGCATTGTTAACATAATTATAATCGTAATTTCGCTAATGTGAGGGTAAATTTAACATTTTCCCTTATTTTTTATTAGCTGTTCATGATATCTACCCATTGTAAATTTATTGGGTAATTTCCTATTTTAACTGAGATAAGGTAATTTTTAAAAATTTTTCAACATAAGCATTCTGGAGGGTGCCGTACCTCAACTTACCTAACATACAGCTAATCTGCAGCTGAGTGGGAAAATATTTAACTTAGTATGAGCTGAAGCTGTTGGCACAAAGCACCAATAGCACCCAAGCAAATCATGTGTGCCCATTAGCTGTAGGTTAGATAAGCTGAGGTATGATGCCCTTCAGGATGTTTATATTGAAAATTTTAAAAATTACCTTTTCTCTGTTAAAATTGGAAATTACCAAATAAATTTACAATGGATAGATATGAGGGCCATCCGGAAATCAACCTCCGATAAGTTGTGAAAACAAGAAAGAAAAAAGAAGGGGAAAATGTTATTAAGTACAAGAAATTTGTATATATCTACACTACTTCTCAACATAATCACCATGGGAATTTAGACACTGCACAAGCTTTTGCATGCTCTGGGCATAGAAACTTGCAGCCAGTGATTTCAGCCAATTCATTACCTCGCTCAAGAGTTCCTCATTGATTTCGAATTGCTGTGTCCCCAACCAGACTTTCATCTTTGAGAACAAATGAAATCGCTTGGTGCAAGGTGTGGACTGTAGGGTGGGTGATCAAACAACTCCCGTCGGGATTGCTTGAGCACTCCTTGTGCACCTCATTTTAGCACACCTTGCATCCAATTTGCACAGATTTTGTGGTAGCCTAAATTCTTAGTCACAATTTCATGAAGAGTCGACCTTAAAATTTCATTAAAAATCACAAGAAAGTTCAGATATTATGAACCGATGTCGATAGCAGACCACTTTGTCTACTCTGTAAACAAGATCGTAAATCATCACAGATGGCCTCCCTTGACATCCCACAAGATGAAACAATAACAATGGCTACCTTTGCAGATGACCCCGCTATTTTAGCAGTGGGTAATATGATAGAGGAATCAACAAGAAAGCTACAACATGCCATAAATAGAGTTAGTAGTTGGACCAAAAACTGGAGAATACAACTTAACGGATCCAAATCGATATGTTAACTTTACAAATAAAAATACAGAATATTCCAGTTTTAATTGAATCACAAATAATTCCGATTGCAAAGGAGGCCAAATACCTGGGAATGACACTGGATGCTAAGCTGAGATGGAAAGCGCATATTAAGAAGAAAAAGAAAGAACTTAATATCAAATATAGAAAACTGTATTGGCTACTTGGAAGAAGATCTGAACTGAGTATGTGTAATAAACTACTAATTTACAATCAAGTTCTGAAACCTGTTTGGATGTATGGAATACAACTTTTGGGTTGTACTAAGAAGACTAATTTAAAAATGATACAAAACTTTCAAAATAAAGTGCTACGAGGAATTGTTGGTGCCCCTTGGTATGTGAGAAATGACAATATTCATAAAGATCTAAAAATGAATACTGTCCATGAAGTGATAAAATGAACTGCAGTGAGGCATGAACAGAGACTTCACAATCATACTAATGCCTCGGTACAACATCTGTTAAATTACAGAAGGGCAACGAGAAGATTAAAGAGAACTAAACCTTCAGATCTGGTGAAATAAGTAAAAATTGCGTGAAAAATGCAAGTATCAAATAGATTCGAGCAGATCTTGAGAATCCACCAAACATGTATATAAACTGTAAATAAATTGTAAATAAAGTGTGTGTATCTTAAGCTGTAACACCGACGCTAGTCTCTGTTATTTTCAACCACATATCAATATTAAACACTTTATGAATGCCATTTTATATATAAAACTATATTTTTATTTTGTATTATTTGTGCTTTCTCCAATGTTTGTAACATTAAAGCTATTTACTAATGATACAAGAATTTAACAAAGGTTCACATTATATCCACGTCTGTGTTTTTAGACCAAATGAATTGAAACCACCTCATGACTTAACATAAAAATTGCTTTAAACAACAGATTTCTAACAAGGTAGTGTTTTATAACAACAGTTATAAAATTTGGCATTTTGTTAATAATTTTAGAACTATAGCTGAATCCAGATCCCTAATCCTAAAAGATGGATCATTGTCTCTCATCGCTTGCTATTGGTCACTAGAAAGTGAATACAATGATATAGTAATTGAAGGAAAAAATCATCCATCAAATACAGTCACCTCATATTGAACAGAATAGCCAAAAAACCTATGGGTATTTTCCCTGTTGTTTTGCTTAGTTTCTTGTGGACATGTTTTAGTAGAAAACTTCCAAATTCTTACAAAATAAATCAGATAAGAACCACATTAATTAATAGTTATAAAATATTTGATAGAATTTGATTTGCTAAAACAACGTTTCCCTATCTGGGTGCATCTTTGTTCATTGAATAATTTTTATATAAGAAATAAGTAATATCTAATTGTAAAATTAAAACTTATTGTTTATTTACTGTAAGAACAAATAAAAATTTTACACATTTAAAAAAAAATAAAAAAAACATATTAACGCAAATGGGACATTTTGATCGGTGGAAAGCTAAAGACGACCTTGCAGTTTTCCGTAAGTCACAAAGTCATGTTGTTTGTTACTTTTTAAGGGTGTGATATTTTTTTATTTGTTTTTACTGTTTTTGATAAATATGCATTCTATAGGTTAAAGTTGAATTGATTGTTTAATTGTTGAAAGCTATGAAACTTTAATATATTGGATGTAAATAATGTAACTTACAAAATAGTTTACAAAATAAATAACAAAAAAAAAACGTAAGTCACTTGTGTCCTGGAAGAACACATGAAGAGTCCTCGTCTATTTCCATGAATAAAACTTTATTCATTGTCTTTGATGTGCATCTGCAGGTTGTAGTAATGGAAGCATAAAGACTCCAGCTACAAATACAGAGCACATGTTTGATCCATTAGAAATTATCATGCCTGTGTTTGTGTCTGTTATTTTAGAGGTCTTCTTCTTTCTAGACATGATTAGAACACATTGACACTATCAGTGATTCTATAAATGTACAGGTCTTCAATGGCTGAGCTTCATTTTCACACCCATTGATAATTTTGATATTGCTATAAACATAATTCTAAAACTGATGAATCAGAAAAGTAACATGCATCATAGAGATAAGAAGGGCTTTTGCCCATTTTCATCCCATGTGAGGAATTGTCAGCAATTCTGGGGAAAAAAAAAGCAGCTCAACTATTTGTCTGTGCTGCTCTTCTCTCACTCCAGACTTGCTGACTGTTCATAACCTGTGACCTGAAACCGTCGCTCTTTCCTCCATGAAGTCTGTTATTTCTGGAAAAAATTCGTTTTTAGTTTTAGTGCCAATGCATTGCAAAGATACATTAAAAAAAATAAAAAAGGCGGTTAAAATTACTTAATAAAATAAGGACCATACACACCATAATCCAAACATAACAGTTTATAATATGCTGCATGACATGTTTCGGGGATCTATCCCCATCTTCAGATTACAACGAAACCAAAAACATAAAAATGTATTCCGTAAAATTCCTAAGCAATAAAATTACATGAAAATGGAACGTGGATACTATTAGTTCGAATCCCAGCTTGGACTTGGATGTTTTTTCTGTCTTTGGTGTATGTTTCTCTTTCTTTCAATGATTTCTCCTAGATTATATACCATGTTCTTGGTGCAACTTAACCTCTGTCGCTCTTGTATCATTAAAAATCACAAACTGAAATATGTGTGCAATTAAAGAAAGAGACAATCAAATAACACATGTAGGCTATAAGTCTGACTCACAAAAACAGAACAGCGATGACACTGAATAGTTATATGATTAACAAACCTTTCCAAAGCAGCAGTGTTGCAGGCATGTGACAGACTTTGTGTATTCTGCAAAATCACAATCGTTTTCATTAATATTTTCCATTTTATTAATACAGTAGAACCTCATTATAACGGACCCTATTATAATAGACATCGCTTATAACGGACAGTTTTAAAAAAAATTGGCAGCCTACAATTAAGGTGAGCGAAGTAAAAGACCATTTAAATTTTGTTATTCAATATGTGTTTGCATATTATGAACACCTTCTTCAGTTATTAACTGAAGAAATAAGCAGCAAACAAACCCAGCAGAAAATAAATTATTTTTTAAAACCAATGAATGTAAGCAATCAACATGAACCAGGACCTTCTTGTGCTAAAGATTAATGCAGTATATATGTACACATTTTTTTCAATTCAATCTACTATGTTGAAGGCTGTATTTATATGATATATAATAAACACTTTTTATACTTAACTATTGTACTTTCATTGATGTACACCCTGCTGCATTACACCCCTATAAGAATTATTTGTTATAAACCGGACTTTCATTAAAACGGACAACCTTCAACCCCTGTTAGTCCGTTATAATGAGGTTCTACTGTATATATATATATATATATATAGCTGGACAGTAATGTGAAATTTAGAATGCAAAATTCAAATCACTGTTTCTATGGAGATACGGCCAAATTTATCTCCATGTCATCAGCAGCATAAGCGGCAAAAGCAGAAATTAAAATTTAGATCTCCATAGAAAGAGTGATTTGAATTTTGAATTGGCATTTTCCAAATTTCACATCACTGTCCGGCTTTATATGTTTAGTAATATAAGTTAATTTTATTCTTATATTCTATACTTTCTAAATTGAAAATGAATTATTGAAATCTTTGCTTTGTTAAACTCGAAGCACCAGATTTGAGTATGCCAGTTCAAATATATATATGTATGTTACTTAAAATAGATGGCCCATAGTGAAATTTAACAATATATTAGTCACATTCATTCAAATATAAGTTTGTGCAATTATTCAAATTATTAGTTTTCAATATCATATGATCACACCCTTTTGTTAATATGTTAGAAAAATATTTACAAAGTTGTTGGAAAACCTGAGGAAGTGGTAAACTTTAGCTGAACAGGTTGGCGTAGATGTTCAGGTAATTCAAATCATCCTACAATTATTTAATTACATACTCCTACTCTAGTCATTTCTCATGGTAGGACGTTCTAAAATCTTTTTTCAATAAAGGAATGAACTTCATCAAAAAATTACAAAAGAAATGTTCCATCAAAGATATTCAATCTGACAAGAACCATTAAAGAATTCAGAACCAAATTTGGTGAGAAACAGGAGAAAACAAGATAGGGATAGTGATTAGTAAACCATCACAGTGCTTCGCAACGGCTTCTCAGTCACCTTTACTTTAGAATAGACTGCGCCGGGCAGGTCTAGAAAATGCATGCGCGAGTCTGTTTGCGACCCAATGCTATCTTACCACCCCTATTTATATGGAATAATTGTCATTCTTAACTCGTACCTTGTTAATACACTGAATTCCTAATAATGATCTAAAAAAAAAACTTAAAAAAAACTTAAAAAAAAAAAATTGCCCATGAGGGGATTGAACCCACGACCTTCGCACAACGCTCTAACCAACTGAGCTAACAGGCCACCTACAACTGAGCTAACAGAAGCCGTTGCGAAGTATTGTGGGATATGTGTCTACAGACAGACAAACCGGGAATATAAGGCGTCTTTCAGAAGCCTAAAAATACAAAAAACAATCCCAAAATAAAGTCTTTGGGTAATTAAATATTTGCAGCAGTTGAGGAAAATCATATGATCAGGGTTTTTTGATTACTGACAAAATCATTGAAGCTCTTTGATCATTGTTTTACATTTGTAATCATTTTCATCATTGAAAAGGCTTTTAGAGCAAGTTTTGAAGCCTTTTCAGTGATAAATATGATCAGGAAAATGATTAGAGAAGCAAATCACACGATTTTGTTAATTTTCAAAACAATGAACTACAACACATTTTCAAAACAATGATCAAGTGAGTTAAACACTGGTGAAGCATATTTCCAAATAAATATCAAGCTTGACAGTTCTTACTGGAGAACTTTCTAGGCATACTGCATCTGGGAGTATTTATAAGAATTTTCAATATAAATTGATCTAACTAAAGCAAATGAAATTTTTTAAAGAAAAAGTGAAAATACATGCTACTTACAAAAAAGTTGAGAGAAATAGAAACATGGTAATAATCCGACAGTTTCTGAATACTGTGTTCCTTCATCAGAGATGACACAAACATATAAGACATTAAAACAACATTTAAGACAACACGAGGTGGGAAGGCATGGTGAAAGAGAAGGAAGTAACAAATCCCTCTCTTTCAACATGCCTGCCCACCTCCTGTCATCTTAAATGTTGTTTTAATGTCTTATATGTTTGTGCAGTCCCTGATGAAGGAATACGCACAGTACTCCGAAACTGTCGGATTATTACCATGTTTCTAATTCTCTGTACTTTTTTTGTAATTAAGTGCATTTTATGTATTTTCACTTTTTCTTTATTTTATCACACGCACGTTAAGCCTCAATGAAATTTTTTTGTTCCATTTATGTTTATAAAATCAACATTTTGAAAATTATGTCATTTTTTTTTTAATTATTCAAGATGAAGAAATCCTTTTTATTTATTTTATTTTTATAATTTGTGGAGTAAGAATTAAATTACTGATAATCCATCCATCCATCCACAGTATTCTGTCCGGAGACAGGTCCAATTCTATGGAATTCCCAGAAATGCCTGGGGAAAGATACTGGGGTGGTTTCCTGTTGCCTGCCCCAGGACGCCATTAA
Organism: Thereuonema tuberculata; assembly: GCA_023159025.1. Taxonomy (NCBI): domain Eukaryota; kingdom Metazoa; phylum Arthropoda; class Chilopoda; order Scutigeromorpha; family Scutigeridae; genus Thereuonema; species Thereuonema tuberculata. Next base: position 34,385 of record JAFIDM010076586.1, on the reverse strand, counting down.
GGAATGACGTCAGACTGAAGAGAAAGCGAAGAAGCGGCGATCAACACAGGAAAGAAAATTGAAACAGCCAAGCCACTGTCGGGATTCGAACCCAGGTACTGGCGCATTGGCCATCATGGCAGACCGCCGCCGAGACCGCACGGCCACGCCAGCACGGCTTACTGATAATAAAGCTTTTTTGCAAAATTTGTATTTTAAATGACTGTTGTAATTGTATGTGATCTATTGTGGACAGTTAAGTCGTCATCACTTGAAAATCTATTTTCACAAACATCACATTTAAATGGCTTTTCTATTGCGTGTGATCTCGTATGAAAATTTAAATGGCTTGATTTTAAGAAGCTTTTTTCACAAATGTCACACTTAAATGGTCTTTCACCTGTGTGAGATCTCATATGCAGAGTTAATTCATTTGATGTAGCAACACTTTTTTCACAAAGGTCACACTTGAATGGCTTTTCACCTGTATGGGACCTAATGTGAACTGTTAAACCACTAGAAGTTGAAAAGCTTTTTTCACAAAATCCACATTTAAATGGTCTCTCACCCGTATGGGACCTCATATGAACAGTCAAAGTACTGTTTGTTGAAAAGCTTTTTCCACAAGATTTACATTTATATGGTTTTTCACCTGTATGGGATCTATTGTGACGGTTCAAATCGCTTATTGTTGGAAAACATTTTTCACAAACACTGCACTTGAAAAGGTATTCTCCTGTGTGTGATTGATTATGACGATTTAACTGACTTGATGTTGAAAAGCTTTTTACACAAAATTTACATTTATATGGTGTTTCCCCAGTATGTGATCTAATATGAACGGTTAAATGAAAATTTCTTGAAAATACTTTTTCACAAAATTCACATTGAAACGGCTTTTTAAGATTATCTGATAAATCATCTTTCTTTTTAAAAGCTTTTTTCACGTAATTCATTTTGAAATGTATCTGAGCTATCGTAATGATTCAGATTACTTAATTAAAAAAAAAAATCTTTACAAGTCTCATATTTTAATATTTTTTCACTTGTACATGATATATTTTGATAGTTTAAATCAATGGATTGTGAAAATATTTCTTTCCAAATTTTAGTTTTCATCAGAATTTACTTGAAATATGATAACCTGTGGCGATTTTATGGTTTGATGTAGAAAACCGTTTCTCACAAAAATCACAACTAAATTGCTTTTCAACTGAATGTGATGTAAAGTGATAGGCTAAATGGCTTTATTTTAAAAATCTCTTTCCACAAATCTAACAACTAAATGGTCTTTCGTCTATGTCTGATCTTTTGCGGATATTTAAAACTGCTTGAAGTTGAAACATGTTTTTTTTTTTTTCACCAAATCTGCATTTAAACGGCCTTATGAGGTCTAACGTGTATTGTCGTACTATCTTTATTTGGAAAACCTTTTTTGCACGATTTACTTCTAAATGGTTTTTCACCTGTCTGTGATAAATTGTAACGATGTACGTCGCTAGATGTTGAAAATCTTATTTCATAAAATTCGTATTTTAATATATTTTCACCCGCATGTAATCTACTAGGACGGTTTAACTGGCTTGATGATATTTTTTTTTCTGTTTTCACAAAACTGACATTGATAGGGCGTTCCACCTGTGTGGGATTTAAAACGAACAGTCATGTTTTGTTTTCTAAAAAATATTTTTTTCACAAAATTCGCACTGAAACGACTTTTCCCAGTGTAGCCTATCTATTTCTGCTGCCGAAGCCTCAAAATTCATATCATAAGAATTAAAATACATAACTCATTTCGGGAATAAGCAAGTTCTCCAAAACTGAATTTCAAGTTGGAGGTCGCTTCAGTCGGTGTGACGTCATTTTTAAACTGTCCAATAACAGACGGCGTAACAAAACAAGTCCTACTTCCTCCACCTCTTTCCCAAGTATTCCAACGGGTTTTCAAAGAAGTTTTTTTTTTTCTTTGTTTTCGATGGTTTTAAGTGTCTGTATCGAAATGTTGTATTTAAAGCTGACGTGCAAGTTAATTTATCACCACAAAGACAACAGAAACTATAAGGAGATATGATAACACGAAGTTTTCCAAAATATAGAAGAGTTTTGATCTTGTAAGTATTGTTTTGGAAGGAAACACAAAACGTTGAACGAGAAAGATGTAGCTGTCATAAGTTATACTTTGGGATTAAAGTACCATAATTTATTATTCATTTTTATTCGACAACTTCCGATTAACATTTGGCAATGCAGCGACAAAGTATAATTTCGTGATAATCGCGCAAATTTCTCACAAGTCAGAAAATGGATGACAGCTCGAATTGTACAGCTGGAGACATAACAGAGGGGTCATTTATTTGTGAAGTGTGTAATGAACACTTTGAAGACACCAGTAGTTTGACTTTTCACATCCGTTCACATATACTTGAGCCATATAGTTTTTCTGAAAAAATCTTTCCTTCGTCAAGTACGTTATTGGAACAAACAAGTGATAAGCCACTGAAATGCGAATATTGTGAGAAAAGCTTCTCGAAACCAAGTGAACTAACACGCCATCTCCGATCCCATACGGGTGAAAAGCCATTTAAATGTGAATTTTGTAACAAAGGCTTTTCAGAGCCGAGCCAGCTAACCCGTCACATTAGATCCCATACAGGTGAAAAGCCGTTTCAGTGCGAATTTTGCGAAAAAAGCTTTGCAGAATCGCATAAGTTAACTGTTCACATTAGATCACACACTGGTGAAAGACCATTTACCTGTGAATTTTGCGGTAAAGGCTTTTCTCGATCCGACTACTTAACACTTCATATGAGAACCCATACAGGTGAAAAGCCATTTCAGTGTGAATTCTGCGAAAAGAACTTTTCCGACGTAAGTGTACTAAACCGTCACATCAGGTTGCATACAGGGGAAAAACCCTTTCAGTGTGAACTTTGTGATAAACGTTTTTCTGAATCTACCTTATTAACTCGTCACATTAGATCTCACACAGGTGAGCGTCCTTTTAAATGTGAACTGTGTGAGAAATGCTTTGCAAGACCAAACGATTTAACTCGCCATACTAGAACACACACAGGTGAAAAGCCATTCAAATGTGAATTTTGTGATGAATGTTTTTCAAGATCAAGCAGGTTAACCATTCACATTAGAACACACACAGGTGAAAAAAACCCTTTTCAATGTGACTTTTGTGAAAAAAGCTTTTCAAACGCGAGTGATTTGACCCGTCACGTTAGAACCCACACAGGCGAAAAGCCCTACAAGTGTAATCTTTGTGACAAATGTTTTACTCAGTCGAGTCGATTAACTGTTCATATGAGATCACATACAAATGAAAAATTATTCAACTGTGAGTTTTGTGGGAAAAGCTTTTTGGAAGGAAGTAAATTGAATCGTCACATTAGATCCCACACAGGGGAAAAACCCTTTCATTGCAAAACTTGTGAGAAAAGCTTTTCACGATCTGATCATTTAACTGCTCACATGAAGTCTCATACGGATTAAGCCAGTGCAAGTTAGTTAACTTGAAGCCTTATCTCTCTCTTGCAAAATACAGCAGAATGTTGATTATCGGAACTAATTGGGATCGAGATTGTTTCAGTGAATCAAATACATGAACATACACGAGAATACCCAATTTATATGAAATAAAGTGTAATTAGGCCTACAATTAAATGATAGCATGCAAGCTTACTATATTTTGAAATATGAAGTAGTTTAAAAAAATAATTGATGTAGGAAGTTATATTTCAATCTTAAAATCTGTCATTTATAAGACAGATAAGGACTATCTGTGCTTTACTTGCATAAAAGTAGACCAATTTTGATGAATCCTTGAAAGTTACTAAGAATACGTAGAAAATGCAAAATAAGTTTTCGTATGTACTCGTTGCTATGTTAAAACCACTTTTCAAAAAGAATAAGTAACAAAGAAAATGGATGTTTTTGAAAAAGCTTTATTCTTTTTTTACGAATTGTTCCATTAAATTTGAATACAGTGGAACCCCGCTATTCGTACACAATCCGTTCCAGGAGGCAGTTCGAATGGCGATTTGTACGAATGGCGAATCATTTTTACACATAAGATATAATGTAAATTGGATTAATCCGTTCCAGAACCCAGAGATGATTGCTTATTTAAACCTTTGTAATAATACTTAAAGCGTAAAAATGCATAAAAACTATGAAATCAATAAATATATAGGCCTCTCTTATTATGTCTTTCTTTTTCAGTATAGACGATATGGTTGATTTCGCCATGCCATACTGAGTTGCCAGGTCAGAGACACGAGTTCCACTTTCAAACTTCGCAACGAGTTCTTTTTTCAATTCAATTGTCGTTCTCACTGCTTTCCTTTTAGGCTTAGTTGAATCAGTAATCTATTTTGGACCCATAGCTGCACTATTTTCAATAAAAATAACATAAAATAGCACAAAATTTCATTAAGCTTGCGTGGATGATGCGTAGCGTACGGAAGCTAGCACGAGACTGAACTGAAACGACCGCGTGGGGCGGCCAGTAACAAGGTCACGCTGTCCGAATCGCGAGCAAGCGTACGAATGGCGGGTTTAATTTTACTTGAAAAAGTTGGACGAATAGCGAGGCGGACGAATGGCGGGGTTCCACTGTACTTATCTTTTCATATTTTAAATTTTATCGTTGTCTTTATTCAAATTCAATGGAACACGCTTTATTCTTATTTTGTCTCTTGTAAAATTCCTAAACAGTTTTCTTTAGGTATGGGATATTAATAAAATTAGCATGCATCTGAAAGATGATTACGACTACTTATCCATTTGTTATTTTGTTATCCATTGTCATTTTGGATAATCAACATTTTTACTTAAGCAGTATTTTGTGTTTACAAGTAACTTCATGAGAGCCGTTTCGTGGTTTTTTGGCTTTCATCACTCGGGATCAACCATCTCTTAGCACAAGCCTGCGGTACTGGATTTCAAATGTATGAAAGACATTTGAATTATACAATTGTTATTTCTTTTTTATTACTGATAATTATTTTGTAAATAAAAAAATATTAATAAAATTTTAGTATTAAAAATCTCTTATTTTGAGTTTTTAAAGACTTAATTTTTCAAGCATTTAGTTCTTTGTTTTGTTAAAAGTAACAAAAATGTAATAAATGTTTAAGTTAATTACTGAGCATTGTAAAACAAAAGGGAGAAAGTAAAAAGCAAACTATCTTAAAGTGTATGAATGTCGGACTTGGATTTTTTTCCCAAAATTGCAAATGTAACTAGATGGCATTTATGGGGAAAGGAGTCCGAAAACAAAGAGGTAAAACATCGCATTTTATGCAGGAAAAAAGCCAATTAGATTACAGTCAATTGTCCTGCCTTAATAACTAATATATTTTGTTCTTTGTGCACACATACTTATCAGTAGCTTTCCAGGATAATTTATCAGTTTTGTAATAATTTCTTATCAATTTCTCATTGTGTGACTGAGAAATACACCGTAGATTAGAAGTTTTGAGCTACATTTAAAAAAAGAAAAGGCGGTATTCTTGTCATATGCGGTCTACCATAAATATCATCTTCCCTTCACTGTGTACTGACTTAAGTTTTCACTGAATTAAAAAATCAAAACAAATATTTTCCTATTAATTGAGGTGGGATCCTTTCCTGGATGTTTTGTTTGGAAATACAAAGGGAATTGTATGACGGCCTTGGAGGCCTCTTTTAGTGGTAGACTGTATATGACAAGGTTACTGAAAAGCTTTTCTTTTTCTACACAGTTATTCTTTGATGTTTACCTCATATCTTGAGCAACAAAAATGAAGAAAGAAAAAAACAACAACAAAGAATTAATAAGCTACATGATCAGTGATCTCTACATTTCCTTTATTTCCATGCAATGGAAGTTCACCTACGTTTATATTGTTTATGGGGCATCTTGTGCATTTTCTTTAACATATTTACAAATAATAAACATTTTTAACTTATGGTTTAAAAATTATTTGTTTGAAGATAAGTACTAAGCACACCTAAAGTTTCATAAAAGGAATTTTGTATTAAAAGTTTAAAAATTTGTATACAATACATAGCCGTGCTGGCGTGCCGTGCAGTCTAGACAGCGGTCTGCCGTTGTGGCCAGTGCGCCAGTTCCTGGGTTCGAATCCCGGTCGTGGCTTGGCTGTTTCAATTTCCTTTCCTGTATTGTTCGCCTCTTCTTCGCTTTCTCTTCGGTCTGACGTCATTCCTTAATGGCGTCCTGGAGCAGGCAACAGGAAACCACCTCAGTATCTTTCCTCAGGGTGTTCTGGGAATTCCATAGAATTGGACCTGTCTCCGGACAGAATACAATGGATACAATACATATAAAAAGTCCAGTTTCAGAGAAACAAGTTTCTCTTGTTATCTTGCTGATGATGGAGAACTTGTTTCTCTGAAACTGTCCAGGGACTTTTTATATGATTATATACTTTGTATATAAATTTTTAAACTTTTAATACAAAATTCCTTTTATGAAACTTTAGTACTTATTATCTTCAAATTCTAATTCAGTGACATTCAACATGGGATATTAGAAGACATCTAAGGGATATGTGAGGAAAATAAATCTGATTAGAACCTCTTTAATTAATAGTTGATAACATATTTGATAGAATTTGATTTGCTAAAACAACTTTTCCCTTTCTAGATGCATTTTTGTTCATTTTATAATTTTTATATGATAGGAAATAAGTAATATCTAATTGTAAAATTAAAACTCATTGTTTATTTACTTTAAGAACAAATAGAAATTTCACACATTTAAAAAATAATAAAAAAACGTATTATCACAAATGGGACATTTTGACCTGTGAAAAGTTGAAGACGATCTTTCAGTTTTTTGCAAGTCACAAAGTCACGTTGTTTGTTGTTTTTTAAAGGAGTGTGATATTTTTTATTTGTTTATACTGTTTTTGATAAATATTCATTCTACACGTTAAAGTTGAATTGATTGTTTAATTGTTAAAAGCTATGAAACTATTGGATGTAAATTATGTATAATTTATTTTAGATGCTTGCCCTGTGCCCTAGAATTTTATTTATATATAGGTAAATTCACTACTTGGAATTATTCACCAATAACCTTGGGGTATGTAGTTAAAAATGAATTATATCTGAGGGTATACAAACAAAAAAAGGTTGAATACCACTGCTCTAAACTTTTTGCCACTCACCCACCCTCTTTTAATACTTGAATACATGAATGATCTCGTACCTTCTGTGATTTCTATACGTAAACTTATTTAAATTGTCAGACTAAATGTGGATTTTGCTTGTTTCTGCAATAAGCAAATTCCCCTTTCATATAAGAAGTAGAGCGAGATCACCAATCTTAAGACCTATAGGTACATATGCTTGTCTTCCCTCTTTTCTTAGATGTACAGATTACAAAGACATTTACTCCCACTATTTTTTTTTTAAATATAATTTTTCTGACTCAGAAATCCCCTTTATCATTATCTAAGAAGAAAATGTTTGAATGTAATTTCATAGAGATACCATTATAGGTTTGTTGTTTAAATTACAATGAAATGATGGGAGATACTTTTTTTTTTTGTAAATGAAAATACGTAATTTCTTTTTTTTTTTGAGAATGCACAATATTTCCCATCACGCTTTGTGTCATCAATAAAAATCTGGGACAGCTGTTTCATCTTGGTTAGGACTCATCAACTTGGAAGGCATGAATTTATACTGTGATTCATTAGTTTTCTTCACTGTAAGTAGTATAGGATTTTTTTATCTTTCCACATCATCACAATCTTTGAGGATTCCTCACAAGAGTGATATACTTTCACCTTTGTCCATGTTCTGATCCAAAATATGAATTCTCAACAAAATCTCTTACATTTTGTTGTTGTTTAAGCACAAATATAACCAAATACAGCAAAAATGTTTGAATTATTCATACAATCACATGACCTGATATCTTTAAGAACAAAAATATCTACGTATTCCCCTTATCACCTTTCCCCTTCCACATACATTTTTTTTTTTAATCAACTTCTTTACATTTTTTTTTTGCTGTAATCATGAAAAGCATTTACAACACTCAGTATCTGATAGGACAGGTATGCTAAACAACCACTAAATATTTATATTGATATCTTATGACAACAGTTTATTAAATCCTTTTAGGAAGTGACTGATTGATCTGATATTAATATTTTATTTACATTATACATTTAATTTTTTTTTTATTTTATTTCCTTTTTCTAATTTTCTTACTCTCATTCTTTATTCCTCAATTTTATAAACTTAATATTTTTTTTTGCCATTAGTTAATCTTTATTTTACACCAGGGATGCACAACCTGCTGGTACATTTGCTCCATCCTAGTAGTGTTGCACTTACACTTAAATTTGAGCCTTTATATTGCTACTGACAGATACATTGAAAAATTTCGTAACTTGCAATAGCAACTGTCTCAGACTTTATTGTTGGTATGAAACATGACTAGCACATTATTTGGTAATTGAAGTTTATATAAATTACATTTATTCGTAATTATTATTATAAATGACATTATCAAATCATTAAAATTAGTAAGATATAGTAAGTGCTGGGGAGCTGTAGCCCTCCATCAGAACTTTTATAAAAATATTGACCCTCAGATTTCCTAAGATTGTGAACCCCTGTTCTACACCATTGATTGCTTTCTCTAATTTTAGTTCAAATATTTTTTTCCTCAATTTTTGTTTATTTTATTTAAGTACAGTATGCTCCAAAACAAACAATGAAATATTTGTGTACAAAAAAAGCTTTATGGGACATACTGAATGTAAACAGTAGAGGAAGCTTGTGGTATATGGAAATCAATTTCCATGTTTTCTGAGGCATAGCAAATGTTCAATATGGTGTCGGCTGAGTTTCGTTGGTTTCTGGCCGTTGAAATCCCAGAAAATGCATTGTCTGTCAATTGATAAATTCATTCAAAGGAATATGGCTTTCATCAGAAAACCAAACATTTGACTAGAAAGTTTCATCATCTGACACCATCACCAACATTATCGCACAGTAAGCAATTCTCACATCTTTATAGGCATTGCTCAATACTTTGGCTGGTCTCTTATCTTTTAGATAAAACTACCAATTTCCTTATATTCGTCTTGTTGATGTTTGCCGGAGACTTCATTTAAGCAATTGTAACATCTGTTTGAGGATGTTACAGTTCGAGGCCTTCCTGGATTCGTTTTTGTTCTCACTGTAACTAGATGTCCGGTGCATCCTTTGCACTATGTCAGAACACTGCCTGTCAAACAAGATTTTTTAATGATAGCTAACATAACTATGTTTGTGGGTGGTGGTTTTTGAAATCGTTCTCGAAATGCATTTCCAACATGTAGCAAACTTGGTCCATTTGAACGTCCAACTCCGTATGACCAAAAATAATGCTACAGAATAAAAAAAATTCCTCCCTTGTTAGCACCATTTGTACATCTATCAAGCTTCAACCAACATAAGCATACTGTTGCGTTTCCATGATGTCGTTCGATAGGGTCATCATGTGGTCTGCATGGGCAACAAAGGACTTTCAACATCTTTTTGTTTTGGTGCATACTGTATTTATATCATATGTATTAATTCACACTTTATCTATTTACATATTGAATAAAATTTCAACTCAACTAATCATTACAAGTCATAGAAATTAGACAAACTTTATTATTGAAAATTATTTTTTAAATTTATACTAACACAATCAATACAGAATATATATACAGTGAAACCTCTCTGAGCGGCCACCCCACAGTACCGAGAATATTTGGCCACTCAGAGGGGGTGACCGCTCTGAAGGGTTTTATTTACTATTATAAGATAATTGCTATAATGCATAATATAAACAAGTCTGACATATATTCCTTATTTAAAATGAAATTTAAAACTTATCTAAAGAGAAAATAGTACAGTACTTTATTTCATGCTTTCTTACATTTTTTTAAAAAAAGGCTACAATTTGTGTCTGTTTTAAGTTTTTACTTTTCTCTAAAACAACCATTTTTTCAAGTTCGTTTTTTACTTTAAAAAGCAGATCTCCAACCGATTCGTTTGCAACTGCTTCGGAATTTTCGATAATTTCGTCAAAATTAAAGCATGGAGTGAGTAGAATTTCCCGAAAAATGAAATGGGCGATCCCACTCAGTGGCCGTTTAGAGGGGGTCGGATGGCCGCTGATACAGGTTATTTTAACATTAGGTCTATGAGTCGAAAAATCCGTGCCATGAAAAATTGGCCGTTTAGAAGGGTTGCCGCTATACAGGGGTGGCCGCTCGGAGAAGTTTCACTGTATATAATAAATTTAAAAAAAAATATTTCTGATAACAATTTTTATTATTTATAGCAATCTAATTCTATGTTTTATTATAAAATATTTCAGTTTATATTAATAATACATAGCTAGACAATATTTAACTCAATTAATTCTTCAATGAATAGTTATTTGTATATAATTTAATGAGATGAACTCAAGTATAAGAAACAATGTCTAAAAAAATTATTCTTTTTGCCACTGATGAAAAATCATGTTTTAGTAATAACAACAGCTATAAAAAGCCCAAACATAGCTTAGAAACTGCCTCTTGACTATATATCTGAGTTGTTTGCGAGAGACTTACCCATGGGCACCCCCTCCTACAGGTCAGGGGTGGAACTTGTCCTCCCGTTTGAAATTTTCAAAATTAATGTAATTCATATCAGTTCTTTCTCATAAGAGAACTTAACAGATTTTTAGAAAATTTATTTATTATTTTTTTTTAAAAATGATAGACTAAATTAAAATTGAAGATAAATAATTAAATTGTCTTCTTATTATATATTATAAAAGCGTTATTTTGTCTGTCATAAGACTTTACGTTTTTCCAATTTTGTGACCATACTATAAGAGATAGATTGATTATGTAAATGGATAAAATGTAGATCTTTTTAAGACAAACAAAATGCTACAAAAATCTTTCGAAAAAAGTTTTGGGTTTCCAAGATGGCGCCTTTTAAAGGGTCAAATTTTGACTTTTTCTCAATTTAAACGAAAAGTATAAAAGATAGAAGACAACATTAAATTGAGAAAATGTTGGTATTTGAAAGTTCTATCGAACGATGTATCACTTATTCACAAACGCTTCAGCGTTTGCAAGATACATGCAAAAATGTGAATTTTTGGTGTGTGACGCCAACCCGCAATACATTCGAGTTATTCGGAGAAGCCACAACAAGCTGGGAAGTTATATATTCTCCGACGACCGCAACATTAATTTGCTAAATAAATAAAGTTTGTTTTTTCAATGCTATATATGCAAGGGTTCCGGAGCGAAGCGACGATACCCGGCTATTATTATTATATATTATAAAAACGTTATTCTGTCTGTCATTCTGTAAGCAAAATGTTAAATTACAAATTACTAAAATGTTTCTAAAATAGAGAATCTATTCATAAGAAATGAAAAGATATTAAACAACTGTACAACTATACTGATTGGCGACGTAAATATAGATATTTTGAAAATGAATACAAACAATGCAGTACAGAAATGTGTAAAACTTATGTGCAATAATGGTTTCAAAAATCATCTTTACGGAACAACAAGAAACAACTGTACAATTCATGGGAATACGAAAACAAATATAGATCATATTTTCATAAATAAACATGATATCAAAAAACCAGGAATAATATGTAAAGAACGAATCGGATAAGAGTTGAAAATGAGATAATAGATCCAAATATAATCTATAAAGAACTAATCAATGATGTTAACAAAACAAAATTCATGAAAATCTACATATATAAAAAGAAAAGTCCTGACTCACTCACTGACTGACTCATCAACGCCCACCCCAAACCCTTGGACCTAGAAAGCTGAAATTTTGCACAGAGGTTTCCTTTATGATGTAGACAATGAATAAGGCCGGATTTTTCGAAATTCTTAGGGGCTAGGGAATAATCTTGCAAACTGACGATGAAGTGAACGGCGGTAACCCCAGGTGTGTGACGCCAACCCGCAATACACCTGAGTTAAGTGGAGAAGGCCACAACAGGCTGGGAAGTCGTATATTCTCCAATTCTCAATATTAATTTGCGAAATAAATAAAGTTTTTTTTTTTAATGTTATAGATGCAAGGGTTCCGGAGCGAAGCGACGGTACCCGGCTAGTTCAATATAATAAAGAAAAAAAAAAGGAAAATTGAAAAGACAGAAAATAAGAGTAATGGATTTATTAAGAAATAAGCTGAAGATTTCTCCAAAAACAATTGAAAGAAGTCGCAGGATAGGAAGGATTAAAAAAAGAAGGAAACAAACCGATTATAGTAAAATTTATTGTTCTGGTTCTTTTATTGGGGAGGCAGGGTTGGGCTGATGAGTCCGTAGAAGGACGAAACGGCTGTTCCCAATTCCTCCCCATAATTGAAACAGAAAGGCAATTTTAATTTATTCATGTGCTGGTTTTGTTCTTGTTTCCCCTTTTTTAATCAATTTGCACAGCACGTTAAATGCTTTATTTAGCGTAAATAGCTTTTTTTGAACCTTTAGTTCTTGTATATTAATGCCTTTTTGCCTACCTTGTTTGTGTTAAATAACACAACATTTATTTTGCTGCCTTTCTTGTTTTCGGGGATCGCTGCCAGGTGTGGCTGTGACCTTCATATGGTGATCTTGCCTTTCTGGTTCTTTTATTGGGGAGGCGGGGTTGGGCTGATGAGTCCATAGAAGGACGAAACAGCCGTTCCCAACTCCTCCCCATAACTGAAACAGAAAGACAATTTTAATTTATTCATGTGCTGGTTTTGTTCATGTTCCCCCTTTTTTAAAATTCATTGTTTGCAAAGAAAAACAATTGGTATTAAAGAATAGAAAAAATCTAACAACATACATGATGAATATTCTTGAAGAGGAAACAAGGAAAAAACAAAAAGCATGTTTGGTGATTGATGCACATGATGTCTGGTAATGATAGAGATCGTATGTTGAGTAGAGGTCGGGGAAAAGAGGTCCAAGAAAGGGTTTGAATTGCTTGTAGGCAGTGTGTGGATGTGCATTATCTGTTGGAAAATTTACCTAGCATGCTAGATGAACAGCAAAACAATGAATTGGAGGATCTCTTGCACGTATCGCTGTGCATTTGAAGTTCCTCGAATCACTGTGAAAGGAGATCTGCTGTCTTAAAAAAACGGCTCCCCACACTATTACACAAGCTGTAACGACAACATGTCTTTCGACAGTATTGTCAGGATTTTAGTCCTGACCTTTGTACTCCATACACAGGTGCAATGATCATCTGCTACAACGCAGAAGCGAGACTCATCACTAAATGCGAGACCCATTCGAGAGAAGACAATGTCTAGGTCATCGTGGCATTGGAGGGTCCATCTAGAGTGGTACTGTGCTAAAAGCAGGCCTTGTAAGGCACAACAGCGATGAAGCCCAGGCCTGTAATTTCTCTAGAAATGGTGAGATGCCAATTGCTGTAAACAACCAGTTATCTCAGTGGATAAAGGAGAGTGAAGCCTTAACTGCCTCACAACTGCTTCTAGCAATTAATTTTGAAAAAAGAATGAGTGCCCTCACACAACCATTGAGTCCAGCATCTTCCCACAGAGGCATCACTAGGACCCAGATGGCAAGCTGTTAGGGCATGACCAACTTATCATTTTCCCAAAGACAGCTTTTCTTAATATTAACAAAATTAACGAAAGAGGAAAATCTTTTAGTGGTAAATTATCAATAACATGATAATAAATTAAACATGAAAAAAACAAAAACAGAATAAGAAATGAAAATATACCTTGACATGGTGAAGTATCTTGTGTAGCCGATGGGGAAGAGCCAGACTAAAAGAGACACACACAATTCTCCAATTATGGGGCTAGTTTTTCTTTTAAATGATCAGTCTATTATAGTAGTGTTACTACTATAATTATATTCTAATTATTGCGTATATTATTAGTAATTCTAATTGTAAAGTTAAATTTAAATGTAATGAGGAATTAAAATTAATTGAACTGGTTAAAGAAAATACTTTAGAACCATTCATTGGAAATTGTACTTTAATTGGTAATGAGGGGAGTTCAGTTGTATTTTTCTTAGAAAAGAATTTTAATTTCAACATTTTAACAATTCCCTGTTTGGAATTGGCAAAGTAAAGCCATTTGTTGCAGTTATAATGCAGGCATGAAGCATGGAAGTGTGTGGCAGTTAATTTTAAGTTCTGTAAATTATTCTGTAGAAGGCCAAGGCATATGATTAATAGTTTTCTATCTTTCAATCAGATGTCTTGGTTTTCTTTATGCCCATATTTGGAAGATTACCTCATAATCACCATCCTCCGAAGTCATCTTCATGTTCCCAGTCATGGAATAAGGAAGATTAAGTTACTGACAGTTCCTTCTATGTTATGGGTACTTGGAAAGAATATTAATCAGAATTAAAATACCAATCTAAATGTGATCGTTGTATAATATTGATATTTACGAGTTATTACATGTATATTAAACGTTCGAGTACAAAAAAATTTTCTGTGATGTTATTGAAAATATGATTTGTAACAAGTTATAACTTGGATTATAATAAAAACTATTTTTATTTAATCAAGAACATCTCAGTTTGTTACACTAAGTCTTGAATGCAGAAATAAAAAACATAGAACTCAGACTTTAATAAGGTTTTTATGTATAAACCTATCGAGGCTGGTATCTGTTGGATCTTTCAGAAATTTTTTCCACTATGCTCCACGACTTATAAAATTTTGAAATGGCCTTCTCTGTGCTAAATCGAACCCGAAATTTTGAAATCTGGTGTTAAAAGTTTGTACAACACTCTGCTAGGGGGCACAATTTCAGGGTGTCTACAGAAACAGGGAAACCGGGAATTATCAGGGAATTTTGTTATTCTGGAAAAAATCGGGGAATTATCAGGGAATTTTGCAATTATTACTTAAAATCAGGGAATTTTTTTGTTGAACAGATTGGTTTTTTTTTTTTTTGGTTGAACAGATCAGGGAATTATCAGGGAATATTAAAAGAAATTGTTCATGAAATCAGGGAATTTTTTTATTCAGATTTTGTAGACACCATGAATTTCCAATTTTCGGAAATAAGTGTCTGCTAAAATAAGACTTCGAAAAATATGTTTTTTCATAAGATAAACTGCATCATGTTGTCGTATTTTAGCTATCTAAATCATATTTTTATTTTTTATAGTTTTTGAGAAAAAATTTTTTTGAAAAAAACCCTCCATTTTCTTGGTTTATTTCGTAATTACTCCTAGGTCATGCACTTTTTGCGCCAAAACTTTGTCAAATTTTTTTTCCAATAAGTACCTACATGGGTGCCAAAGTTGGTCTAAATCTGGTGCTTGGAACAGATTCATATACAAAAAGGGTGAAGCCCTGTAGGCTTTAATACACTGTCCTTGATTTCCTCCATTACACTGGATCATTTCACTACGGATGAGCATTTGGGAACCACTATTATACAGTCTCCTTCAGTTGACAGATGTGCAAATTTCCAATTTTATGAGGAACACTTTTAGAAATTAAACACAAAGATAGCGAAGGAATCATCAGTAATTCTTGAATCATTAACTACTGCAATGAAAACATTTGCCAGATACACGTTGCAGGAAGTTTTGAAGTGTTGATGATGATATTGGATGAGTAAGTTTCAAATATGAAAGGGGAAAGAAATATTAATATTGCATTGATGAAATAATCCAATGTTAAAATGAAAGAGGAAATACACTATGTGGCCAAAAGTATATGGACACTAATTGTTGTATAACCAGAAACTCAAGTGACACTTATTAATAGGATGTTGGGCCACATTTAGCATCAATCACAGCCTACATTTATCTGGGAAGACTTTCCACCAGATTTTGAAATACGTAAGCAGGAATTTTCTTCCATTCGTCCATGAGAGCTGCAGTGAGTTCGGCCACTGAAGAAGGATGATTGGGCCTGGAGCGCAGTCTGCATTCCAATTCTTCCCAGAGGTTTTCTGTGGGATTCAGATCGTAGTTCTGTGAAGGCCACTCCAATAGTTCAACACCCATCTGTTCAAACCACAGCAGCACAGTCTTTGCTCTGTGGATAGAACAGTTATCCTATTGATGCAGAAACGGTCTTTCCTTGAACTGTTGCCAGGGGGGGGGGGGGAGTGAAAAGTTGTCAAGAATGTCGACTTACATCTCAGAGTTCATGTTTCCAGTCAAAGGAACTAACGGACTCAGGCTGAACCATGAGAAACAGCCCCAAACCATGATGTCGCTACCATCAAACTTGACAGTTGGCACAATACACTCAAATATGACGATGCGTTCTCATGGCATCTGGCAAATCCAGACCCATCCATTGGACTCCAGATCGTGTTGCGGGATTCATCACTCCTAAGTATTTGTTCCCACTGCTCCACTGGTGGTGGAGCACTTTGCATCACTGCAACCACTGTTTAGCATTCACCTTGCTTATGTTGGGCTTGTGAGCAGCCGCTCGACCATGGAAACCTTTGTATTTCAGCTCCCAACAAATAGTCCTGGTGCTAGCGATGATGCCTGAAGCTGTTTGGAACTCACTTGTGATCGCTGCCAATGGGAACTTGCAATTCTTCTGTGTTATCCTCTTCAGGGTTCGACGGCTGCTATCTATGAGTTTCTTTGGCTTACCACTGCGATTTCCTGCCATTGCATTCCAAGACATTTCCATTTTTTTAATGACTACTTACAGTTGATCGTAGGAGCTGTAGCAAGGCTAATATTGCACAACCGTTTTGTTGCTTCGATGGCATCCAATGATCATGCCAAGTTCAAAATCACTCAGCTTTGCTGACTTACTTATTGTCTGATTAAACGCCCATTTATAACAGCCCGATGCTGTGGCAACCATTTGTATATCGTTCTACGATGCCATAGTATGCAATAACAGCCACATCCACTTCTCCAGAGGGATGTTTGGATACTTCTGGCCATATAGCGGAACAAGGAAAGCAATCTTCTATTTTCTCTTACTTGTGTGTTTGTATTTTGCATATTTCAGTTTTAGTATAATTAAGATTAGGATAAGAACATAACATTTTTATTCACAGAAGAATATTGGCTCTTAAGCCGAGGATGATTCAGGTTTCTAAGCTTCTTCCTTGCTTTTGATCTTATTTCTTGATTTTGAAAAAAAGAAAACAATTATCTGGAAGTTTGGTTGCAATTCTTTCTTATCACCAAAAGCAGAAAATCAAAAATTAATTTTACACGAATCCCATTACAACAACCATACTGTATTTAACATATCTTTAAGATTATTAGTAGATTCGTATTTATGTAAAATGGAAACTCTTCCATTAAAGCACCTTTACAATTATTAGTACTTATAATTTAAAATGTTTTATCATTGTAATATAACAGAAATTGTATGTAATAAAAATTTATAGACAGATATTTTATCTGTTGTTTTATTACAAATGACTAAATGAAAGTTTCTTAATGAAGTGTGGAAACTAGGAATGGATTAATCACTCCAGGCATCTCAGTCACGTCTAATCTTGAAAAAGTGAATTGTTAGAAACTGTTGAATGAATGTAAAAATAATGTGATGCTGTTTACGTAATTCTTTGTAACATTTTAATATTGTGAATTCAATTTTTTTAAATGTGAATTTTACTTATTGATTTTTTTTTTAAAAATCCAAATCTTGAGTAACTGTTGGAGCTTATATTTCCAATGCCTCCAAAAAGGAGCCTTGATAGCCAGTAAAATGAGGTCCTTTAACTTCAGTAGTTTTTTTGTAGTTGGAAAGTAAACTTAAGCAACATGTTGTTTTCAAATTCTCCACATTCTTCATTCAGGGGCAGTTTCTTCTACAATGTTTGTAGAATCCAGGCGGCCCAGACAGGGTTTTGGTTTTTACTTATGGATAGAAAATCGGAGGAAAAATTCATATTATTACAGAATTATCGCGATTGATTAGATCCTTCTACAACTGCATATAGTTGATATAGTTGCATTCTAATCACAATAATAATAATGGGTATTCTTCAAATTTTTTAGAAAGATTTGTAGTAACATTAGTTATATTCCGTTCCTGTGTACAGGGTGTCCGGGAAGTTCCCGTACCCCCTATTATGTTATTATTATATTAAGGGATACTTCCCAGCCACCTTACATATTTAGATTATGATGCTTCTCTTTCTATAGCAAATGACCTAAATATCACTCAATTATATCTGTATGGGAAAGTTTGACTCTTGGTAGGGTGCATCCAATACATACATGAACACTTTCTCTTTCAAGAAATCACTTCCCGTAGTTTCTCTACTTCAAATCTTAAAAGTTTTTAAATCCTTACACAGTTGTCTTTAAAGATCAAAACAAGTTAAACAGAAAACAAGTTATCATCGTCGCATTCTTAAAGCATTTGTAACATAGGTTATCATCATCAGAAAGAGACTCAACAAGAGATAAATTCATCTGTTTACATCTGGATTCTGTTTTAGTCTCAATCTAAATGTTGTTCGAGATAAGAATAAAGGAGTTTTAAGAGATTCACTATCAACAGTTACTAACTGATAGTATTTGTAATAGAGGGTGGCCGGGAAGTTCCCGAACTCCTTAATATAAAAATGACATAATAGGGGTATACAGGAACTTCCTGGCCACCCATTATGTCGTAGGAAAAGACCCTCCAGAGGGGTCTATCAATAACCTGGTATCAGAGCCTAAGCCAGAAATAGAATTAAAATCATTTTGAGGAATTAGCAATATTAGCGATTTAATATTTTATTCACACATTTAACTGTTTGAAATGTTGAAAGCATCTCAAACTTGAAAAAAAAATCCAGTTAGATGATGTTATAGTAAATTTGAAACATTTAAAAAGTAAGAATGTTAGAAAAAAAAATAATAAATTAAAATTCATTGTCAAAAAATACTATAATTTAGAAGCTATTATAAATATACAATTAATAATAATTGGAAATCAATCTAACAACAATAATAATAACAAATTATTTTTATAAAATTAAAAATAAAACATATGTTTTCATTTTTGTAAATAAAGTATCTAAATTAGAACAAGGTAGGGATAGTGATAATGGTCTAGAAATGCTCGTGCGAGTCTGTTTGAGACCCCATGCTTTCTTACCCACCCCTATTTATATGGAATAATCGTCATTCTTAACTCATACCTGATTAATACACTGAATTCCTAATAATGATTTAAAAAAAAAAAAAAAAAAACTTAAGTTGAGAAACTGTGAAAAGATTTAAAATGGGGAGAAAAAAAAGAAGAATAAGAATTGCCCATGAGGGGAGTGAACCCACGACCTTCGTGTTATTAGCATGATGCTCTAACCAAACTTAGCTAACAGGCCACCTACAACTGAGCTGACACAAACCGTTGCGAAGCATTGTGGGATATGTGTCCACAGACAAACCGGGGATATAAGGCGCCTTTCAGAAGCCTAATATGGGCCTGAGAAAGATGATATGGAGCCCACCAATTACAAATCTGGATCTCTTTTGAAAGTCATAAAATTATATGAATATTATCAATAGAACAAACAAAAACTAAATTGTTCGGGAACCTTTAAATCCAGAACCAGACAAGATTGTCTTTGTACCCTCGTGTATCAAGGTATTTGAATAGTTATGGAAATTATACTGTAAAACTTTGGTCTTTAGTATAATATATACTTAGCATATTCTTGTGAAGCTCAAAAGAAATCTCAATTTACCTATATATAAATAAAATTCTAGGGCAAGTATCTAAAATTAAGGACACCTATACAGTAAGGTTTGATTTTTTTAATTATTAAACAATGAGTTTTAATTTTATAAATAAATGTTAATTTTTATATTAAAAGAAATAAGTATTAAATGAGCAAAGAAACACCTGACTTGTGGATAAGTAATGTTGTTTTTGAAAATCAAAATTAATCTACCAAGTATTTTATCAACTATTAATTAATGTTCATTTCACCAATGAAAGACCTTTGCTGATGTAATCCGCTTATGGATTGATGTTTCCAGGAAGGAACAGTGACATCTATTGCTAAATTCCTTAACTAAATCTCATAAACATACCGAAACCATTCTAATTTTTATATATATTTATATTGTTATTATTTAAATAATTTTTTAATTTTTTAATAACTTGGCTTGGCTGTGTAATGTCTAACGTTCGGTATTGACAGTAACTTGCTGTTGCTAACACACCATTTCCATGTTTGATGTCATGATTTCCAGGCAAACACAATTGATCAGTTATTACCATTTAAGGAGGTCTTATGTGGGAAGAGAGAATAATCTGGTTCTAACCAGTTAATGATGTTTGAGATTGTTTCTAATGAAAAATTAGAAAACCCTCTAAGAGAGTGCATTGGCATTTTTTTTTTACACCAATATGCTATTATATACCAACAAAAGATAAATCAACAATAATGTTGTTAAATCATCACACTACATCAATTAATCATTATGCTATTACAGACCAATTAAGTAAATATGTGAACGAATTTTACTATTGAAATTTACTTTTTTTACCACACTTTCCTAAAAAATTGTCAATCCTAAATTTGCTTATTGATATTATCCTTTTTATTTATTGATACATTCAAAACTGTTTATAATGCTCAACTCTATTATAAATCTTGGTATTTTTTTCTGTAGTTTGGTATAATATTTCCACTGGAGGATCTGGATTATGATTGTACTTCAGGCAATGGTCAGCCCAATCTGATATTTGTGAATGTTTATATTCGAACGTTCTAGTGTGTTCTTTAATTCTCTCCCTCACTGTTCTTCCTGTATTTCGAAAATGTGTCTTACATGATTTGACTCCCATCTTCTTGTTTATTATTTAAAATAGAGTACAAATTTTTGTTTTTTTGTTTTGTTTTTTATATTGACTAACATGATTTCATTAGTTAGTCAATAACTAACTAATGAAATACTTGCCACAGATTTGAATGCATCAAAAAACTTAAATAAAAAATTGTTAAAAAAAAAAAATCTTCAATATAATCTACATATCTGACTACCTCTTGTTCAGCATAGAAAATCTTATGCACAATTACAACTTCTTCAACTCTTATTGGAAGTTTTGTCTAATATCTAAAGATCAAATAATTGAACTAAGACATCTACAGGCTTCTGAATAGTTTGTCTCACCTTATTGGATAGTGGGTGACGATAAAGTACTTTCTGTATAGGAATTTCAAAAATAATTGTTTTATTATATAGATTCAAAGTAGTTGATAGACAGCATTCTTTCTTTTGGCTTCAGAGATGATAAATAATGAGTGTTCTATAAAATCTATGTGATTCTCTGTAGCATCGCTAAAAAAGAATCATAATCATTCCTTAAATATGAGAATACAAAATTTCCGAATAGCTTAGTGATGTTGAATATTGAAGTAAATAACATCCTATGTCATTTAAGGTTCTGAGGTTTCTTTACAGAAAGACATTTTGATGTCTTTAATGTGGTGGTAACTCCTTTCCCCAATGATTGAAAACTCTGGTTAAAAATCTTAACCTTTGTAAAAGAGAAATCAAGTTATTGTAGTTTTAATTTTTGAGACATTTTCATTGATAATTAACAATTTTCTTCATAATAATTTCTAAAAATTGGACAAAAGTTTTATATTCATTTATTGATATTTAGAAGAATACCATGAAAACTATTGGACGATTCAGGAAGACCATTATTATTCTTGTTTTAACGTTTTTTATATAACATTAAAAGAGTTCAGTAATTCACAGAGTTGAGAATTATAACTTTTGCCCAAATTATTTTAGAGAACCATTGAGAAAATAAATGAAGCTTCTTATTTAAACAAAATTTAAGTTATTTCTTTAATATATTTTAGCAGTTAATAAAAATGTTGCCGGTAGATTGAGATAAAAATACCTAAAATCAAACAAATACCGTATTGTCTGGCGTATAAGATGACTTTTTAAACCAGGAAAATCTTCTCAAAAGTCAGGGGTCGTCTTATATGCCGGGTGCTGAAACTTCCGAGCCAGACTGGAGAATCTGCGATCGCCGCATATTGGGGGGGGGGGGGGGAGCTCAAAAATGGCCGCATCCCCGCCGTATGCAGCAACCGTATAAAAGCAGCAAGGACGGTGCTGAACAAATACGGTAGAAGAAAATCCACTCACCAGGATTCATGGAAAGAAGTGACTAAATTCGGTCCCGATGACGAGGTGAGGGAGCGCCTCACCGGGAAGGTGTAAGTGAAGGACGGAGCAAGCTGCAGGCATCTGGGACGCCCGGGGTATAGCCGGGACAGAATAAACAAGGCTACAGTTAAGAAGTACTATTATTTTAGTGAAATTCTAAAAAAATGTAGCATTAAAATAATGACCAGAATAAACAAAGCTACAGTTATTTGGAGACAGGGAGAGCTGACCATTCCAAGCAGGCGTTTATACAACAACCAGCCAATCGCCGGTAAGGTACATCGCTTTTAAAGGAAAAGTTTAATCCACTTGCACTGTTTTATGTTTACATCTTTGATGACAAACAGCATTATGTTTATAAGTGACAGTTTTCCTGCTAAGTATCTGCATGTCATAAGCATTTGAATTAAAATTACCATATTGAAATCAAATCTGATGTTTTTTTTTAATGTTTATTTGGTGTGAGTTGGAAGAGGGATAGTCTTATATGGCGAGTATATCCCAAGCTCTATATTTTAATTGGAAAAATTGAGGGTTGTCCTATACGCCCAGTCGTCTTGTACGCCGGACAATACAGTACATTGAATATTTTTAATCCAAACCAAAAATCATGATAAATAAGTTTATTTAAAAAATGTAACAATCAGAACAACTAAGGGAATATACTCGTACACTAGATTACATGTGGGTAGAGAGATTATAAAAATTATTAGGATAAGATCCCCACAGTAAAAACAAAAGAAAATAAGTTTGGAACAAACAGCAGCAATAAAAAGATTTAATGTCAAGGAATTTACCCAGTTGAATTTAACCAGAAAAGAAATTTAAAATACTCAACATTAATCACACCTAAATGAACTAACAAAACAAAATTTAAATTATTTCAATGTAATTCTAAGTTTTGCTTAGAAATTAAAAACTTATTAAAATAAAAATTATTATATTCTTCAATTTTTTTACAGATACACATTAATCATACAATAAATACATTATGATCGTTCCACTACATACAAAGTGAAATTAACTAAGAATTGGATGACTTCATGTCAACTTAGAAATGTAAGGTGACGATGGTTTAGTTTGCAGCAAGTGAGATAACAGCTTAGGAAAGAAAAAATCCATTACAATGCAATGGTTTCATATTTCTAACTTATTGAGATTTTTCACTGCATTAGTATTTAAGATGTTGTGAGCTTCTGAAATTTTGAAGGAAAAATAATGCACAGGGTGTTTTAACTGAACCTTGACTGTAAAGAAGCTATGATTTAGGACGCAATTGTGAACCCTAAGTGATTGTTTGATCTGCTCACAATAAATACACTTCCTTTTCTCACAGAATAACAAGGGCTTATTAATATGTAAAAAATTATTTTCAGGAAAACAAGGCGCTTTTTTCATTATTATTCATACGAACATTAATAAAAGTGAGTAAATAATTAAACAGGATAGATAAAAAAAAAAAATATTAAGAGAGATGCAATGAAAAATGAGCAGTACATAAATAAAAAGGACACGAGTTGAGGGAGATAAAGTGATATGGGATAAAAAAATAAAACACTTTCCAGGACAAGTATGGTATCTATAAACATTGATTCACAACTATTAATTTGGAATGTGATGTAATGAAATGGCCAGCTACAGAAAATGATTTCTCACAGACATCACATGTAAATGCTTTTCACCTATACACCCTATAAAGAAAGTAAAAACTAACCCACAAACGTGCTGTAACTTTTTATTACAATAATTATTTGAAATCCCAATTTTTATGTCAATTACCTAAAGAAATTAAATACACTTCCTGTTTATAGATAGCAAACAATTCAAATATTTCCTTTTTAACAAAACAAAAGCATTTTTCACATGTAAAGAAAATATAAATTGACGAGTATAAAGCCCAAAAACATCGAAATTAATAATGTACTGCCCCCTACCCCTTCTTCTCAATAACCTCTATCATTTTGTCAAACATCGTTTCAATCAATTTCTTCAGATCATTTATGTTTATCATATCCCAACCATTCCAAACTGCAACCTTGTGATTATGTTATTAATTGTTATGTCCATACAGACTCTTTGTCATCCAACCCTACACATTTTTCATAAGGTTGATGTCTGATGACCGCGAGGGCCATGGGATAACCTCACTCTTTTCTCTTAAACCACTTTTTGATGCATCTTTTCGTATCTCTAGTTTGGACCTCCTAAATGTGGTCCAAAAGGGATTAAATGATCATATTTGAGTGGCTGATATTTTCTGGAGTCCATTTTTTTTCCACAAACACAATATCTGCCTTTTCTCCTGTTCCAAAAGCTGCCAAGACCATAACTCTGTCACTGCCTTGTGTCTCTTACCTTAGGTTCAGTGCATAAGTTCTTGCCAATTCGAAGAGTATCAGGGCCATCAAGACAGAAATGTTTTTCATCAGAAAAAAATGATTTCTTTCTTTCATTTCACAGCTTTCATAGCTCATACAAGGCAATTTGTGCAATAAATGTCAGTGAGCTTTACTTTCACTTTTGCGACATGGACATTCGAACTTAAGCTCTTCCAAACAGTTTGATGCAACACATATGTTTGCAGTTCATGTGCAATCTGACGAGTGGACACATCACTGCAAGTAGCAATAGCTTGAATTCACCTCTGGTCTCGAGGTGTCTTCCTGTTTTCTATACCATAGACATCACCTTTCTTGATTATATTTTGGACGAAAGTTTATGAACGCTGAATGACTGATGCTATTTGCCTTGTTGACCTTCCTATATATTCTTTTTCTCAGTTAGTGATTTTCCACAAGGCATCGTAATCATGACACAAAAAAATTACTGAACGACATTCTCCCATCACTTTTAGAAATTATGGACTTTTAATATACAAATTTATTTTAGCTAATTTTGTAAATTAAAATTCATGGAACTGTTCAAAATCGAAAGATTTCATCCTGAGTTCACATTTTCTGTACATGTGAAAAATGCTTTTCTTTTGATAAAAACTCCTTAAACATCCATTTAATTGTGATATTTCGTCTTCTCTTTGCAAAAAGACTTCATCAGACAAATTGACGTTAGGAAACAATATTCCTTTTCCTCTAGAATTAGTATTACATTAAAATTCCACTGTCATGTTACAACATAATTATTGCTATTTATTATTGTATTCACAAGTCTTATTACTTTTTATTATTTAGCATTGTTACTAGTTATTATTACATATGCATTCACAATCTGTATTGTATTCAAAAAAGTCTTATTTTTACTATTTATTATTGTATTTACAAAAATCTTTGTTACTATTTATTATTTAAATGTTTAAGGAGTTATATCAGGATGTGCCATTTATTTAATATGAAGATTTTAAAGTTTTTTTGAAATATATTAAATGCTTTTCTTTTGTTAAAAACGAAACAATGGAAATGTTTGCAATCTGTAAATGGAAAGTATCTAATTGCTTAAGATAATTTACATCAAAATTGGGATGTTAAATAATTAGTGTAATAAAAAATTATTGCACATTTGTGGGCGAGTTTATAGATTCTTTACACGCTGCATGTGATTTAACATGCCTATTTAAATTGCTTGCATTTGAAAAGCATTTTTCACAAAAATCACATTTAAATGGCTTTTCACCTGTATGTGATCTAATATGTCTACTTAAATCATTTCCCTTTGAAAAGAATTTGCCACAAAAATCACATTTAAAAGGCTTTTCACCTGTATGTGATCTTGTGTGGATAGTTAAGATGTCTAGTCGAGTAAAGCACTTTTCACAAAACTCACATTTAAAAGGCTTTTCACCTGTATGTGATCTAATGTGTCTATTTAAATCGTTTCCCTTCGAAAAGAATTTGCCACAAAAGTCGCATTTAAATGGCTTTTCACCTGTATGTGATCTTGTGTGGGCAGTTAAGATGTCTGGTCGAGTAAAGCACTTTTCACAAAACTTACATTTAAAAGGCTTTTCACCTGTATGTAATCTTGTATGGGTAGTTAAGACGTTTGATCGAGTAAAGCACTTTTCACAAAACTCACATTTAAAAGGCTTCTCACCTGTATGTGATCTCATATGTCTTCTTAAATCGTTTCCCTTTGAAAAGTATTTGCCACAAAAATCACATATAAATGGCTTCTCACCTGTATGTGATCTAATGTGGCTGTTTAAATGACTAGTTTTAGAAAATCGTTTTTCACACAACTCACATGTAAATGGTTTTTCACATGTATGGATTCTCATGTGGGATCTTAAAGATCGAATTTCTGCAAAACTCTTGTCGCAAAATTCGCATTTATGTGATTTATCATCCATTTTTGAAGTCAGGCTAATAGCTGAAGTATCTTAAAATGTTTCACAGCTTTCTCCGATAAATGATCAGTTGAAATACCACATAAAATCTTTTTATTCTGTAGAATTGAAAATGTGGTAATACCAACCCAGTGAAAATAAGACGGATTTTCTTTACTTTGGCAGCAAACGATCCAATAAACTTATTTAATATCTTAACGATGGAAAACTGCGTGTGACTGTTTTTGTAGTTTTACACAATTAGAAATTTATGTGGACTCTCTGCGGACTCACCTCTGTTAGGATGGCTACGTTTGAACTATCTTCGAGATGGTGGAAAAGTGCTGTGTTTGAATTATAGAGGGAGCCACCCGTTTCCGGCGTTCTCAGTAATTTTTGTGCATCTTGAAACCTGTGTTAAAAACACTAACTTCACAGTCCAATTTTACCTTCATTTTTTTAAATATCATCAATAAATAAATTATATGCTTAAATTCTATAAATATGCTATCTATTTCAACGATTTTTTTTCTTTTCAACAAAGTAAAAGCTTATCAAAATAAATAATTTATTTTCAGGAATAATAACGTCGTTCAGATGGAGCAATGATTTATTGAACACAATATTAATATTTTTTTTGTAATTATATTTCTTTTATTATTATAAATATCAAATTATTATTATACATATCTTTTTCTTAAAGCTTTTAATTATTTTTAATATATTAACAGTTTCACAAGCATATTTTAAAATATTTGTATTCAAAAATGAAGGAAATTATTATTATTATCATTATTATTATATAAATGTTTTTATTCTTGGTGTTCTCCAGCTAAGGCAACATGGCGGGTCATGGAACAAGTGTAAAAACGAAGTGTGTAAGGAGGGGGTTAGGGATATTAGGGATGGGCAGTTGGGTCCACGAATTTTCTAACTAAGAGTGTTGTGTTGAGTACCACAGCCTTCTGGAGTTGTGCATAAGTGTTTTTTTGAAGTCCTAAGCGTGCTGAGGCAGTGGTGTAGTGTGTTTGAGGCACCAGACCAGTGTTGGACAGGACAATGGGTACAACACGTACTCGATCCTACCTTCACTGTTTCTGGAGTTCATGTGCTAAGTCAGTGGTATTTACTGATCTTGTCTGCATGAGTTTTCTGCATGTTCTTGCTGATATGCACTGCAATGTCAATGAGATAGGCCTGTTTATTGGCCTTGTCAACATGTGTGATGTCAGGTCTGTTGTGGTGTATGGTTTTGTCTGTGTGAATGGGGCAGTCCCAGTTCAGCTTATGTCTGGTGACTGTAACACACATTGTGGTGTGTAATTGTAATGTTGGACCGTGTTCTTAATAAGTGAGCATTTGTATGCTAGCTGTTGATGTACAATCGAAGCTACCTGATTGTATCAGTGTAGGTTGTCTGTTTGGCAGAGTAGGAGGCAGCCTGATGTATGTGATCGATCGTTTCACTTATGTGGCACTTCCTACATGTGTCATCATGCCTGTTTTTGTCATGTCGAATGTATTTCTTGTAGTTGCTTGTGGGGATGACTTGGTTTTGTATGGCGATCATGAACCATCAGTCTCCCCAAATAGCTCACCACTTGTCAGCCATCTGTTTGACGCTTTCATGTTGATATGAGGTTGGCTGAATTCTTGGCAATGTCTGTTGTGGAGTTCCTTACAAGTCCATGATTCACGCAGTTACTGAGTGTTGTTACCACTGGTGGTGAGTCATGGGCAAGGAGTTTTGAGGTCTGGGGTGGGGGAGTGTAGGGGGAGATGTGTGTTAGCCTTGACAATGGCTAAGTACAGTGAGAAATCTGGTGGAAGTGTTCCCGAAGTGTGTGTGTACTTGTTTTTCCTATAGGTTGATGAGTGAATGTCTCCCTTCTTGAGGGAAAGGATCATCCTTTCCATAGCGGACTTGGGTGGTGCATGCAGTGTTTCATGAATTTAGTGCGTGGTGTGCATTGTACAACATCGAGTTCGTTGTTTGTGAAGGGGATTTTGCCGAAGGAGTATGTTAGTGTGGGGACGACAAAAGTGTTGATGGCTTTAATTTTATTTTTGGCGTTAAAAGAGTTGTGTTTTGAGGATGTTGTAGAGCACTGTATGTGTTCTTGAGTGCACTTTTGAAGTTTGTGTTGTCCGTGATGAGCACTTGTAGTTGTATCTGGAAGCCCAGGTACTTGTAAGTCTCTCCCTCTTCCATCAATTCGATGGCCAACCCATGGTCCAGTTCAAACCCCTCCTAATTCCAGGTCTTCCTGTATATTATATGTAGCTCGTGACGTTTGTCCATTCCAATGTCTTTGGTAAGCTGTGTGGTGATTTGTAAGTTGTGTGTTGGTTGTGTAGTAGAGTTTAATGTCATCCTTGTAGAGTGTGTGATTTTGAATGGTGTCAGTGTGCCTGAGGAGAGCCTATAGCCTTGTTTTGTGTTATCTAGTATGTGGCTCAATGGATTCAAGGTCAGGCAGAACCAAAGACGACTCAAGGAGTCTCCCTGGAAAATACCTCTCTCCTTACGGGAATGGGGAGCGTAGTGATGGATGTGTTGGAGATGAGCAAGTATAGTGTGTGATGCAACTCTTCTTCGTGACATCCAAGAATGCCCTGATCTTGAGGTGTATTTTGTAGAGATAAAGTGTGTGTAAGAGCCAGGAATGTGGGACTGACGTAAATTCCTGTATGTCTGCTGCAGGATTAGCGAGTCAATAAGGAGCTGCTTCTTACAACCCTGGGAATTCCAGCAACAGCCCTTTTGTTTTTCGGAAATGATGTTATATGCCTCAATGTGTGTATATATTTTGACTGCAAGGCAGGAGGTGAGGAGTTTGTAAAGTGTGGGGAGGCAAGTGGTTGGACAGCAAACCACTTTCAACCTTTGTTGAAAGTTTTCAGGGTGTGCTGTTTCGGTGATTGATTTACGGAATGGGGTGCCACTTTCTTTTCCACCATTTTTGGGAGACTGTAGTACATTTTTCAAATGGAGGCCTCTGTCTAACTCTGGTGACTTTATCCTGCGCCACATCCAATGCAGCATGATCTTCACTACTACAACTCGTCATCGTAGATAGTAGGACCCTTTAGCCTGTTCTAAAGCCAGGATAGTTCTCGCCCTCACTGTGTGGAGGTAGGGTCAATACGGGTTTATTATTATATTTTTATAAAATGTTTTCTCAGTTTCTGCTGGTGTTTTAATATGACCTCTCAATGGAGTTTTCTTTCTCAAGACGAAGGTCATACAGTGTTCTGTGTTTATAATGAACTGAGTTGAAGGATTTTGCAGACTTGATGATGTCGCCATTTGTAGTCAGTTTGGGCCAAGGCTTTGCAGGATGAGGCTACATGTTGAATTGTTTCAGGAACATCATCGCATTGCTATCAATTCTGTGATGTTAATGTGGGATCCTTAATTGTGTGTTTTCGGTAGTTTCAGATATTAATTACTTGGTCTTGTACGGCTTCTGTTTCTGGCTGGAGATCTGAATCAGTGAGCCAAAGGTTGGAGGAAAATCGATGCGATTTACTTGTAGTTCATTGTAGTGTTTTCCATGTAATGGCTTTTGTGCTCACTCTTTGTATTTATCAAGTTTTTGGACACTGTCATGTGTAAATGGGTTCTTCAGGTTGAGCAGCAATAACTTATTATCTGCAAGTATGACTGCTTTGTGTAATACTGGTTGTTTGCTATAAAAATACTGTGAAAGATTTAATATTTGGTTGCGATGCAACTGTGTGATGTCCATTTGTCCATGATCACAGTCTGCTCTTGGAATTGTGAGTTTCTCAGTGCACACTAATGGATGCTGCTATCTATGTGAGGTGAGTTGGCGTCTGATTATTCTTTCAAGGTATTTGATGTCAGCTGGAGTCCGTCAGATTATTCCAAAGGAACAGGTAAGGATGGGAATGGCATATGGGTTGCTGGCTTTGATTGTATTTTCCCTGTAAGTTGTGTTTTTAACTATGGTTAAAAATCTTAAAGAGGATGACCAGAATCCAATAGAGTATCCTCCCCTGGTGGTGATTCTAATAAACGATATTCTGAATAAGAAAATATCCAATCAGTCATTGGAATGTAAGCTAAGAGACAGTCTTCAAAAACCAAAAGGATTGATTCTACTTGTTGAAAAGCTTGGTGGTGTCAATAAACCCTTTTCAGTTGTAGAAATAGAACAACCAATTTTCTGAGTTCTAAGTTCTTTCTTACGGTGATCTTGTTACTGTTGGCACAGAATACCAATTGGATCTAGTAAACGCTTATTGGTGAATCATATTAACAAAGCTGATAAAGAGAAGTTTTCAATCATCAAGGATGGTGGACGATCAGCGCTGGGCAGGTTTTCTCAGGGTTCTCCCGTTTCCCCTGCACTTTTCCCACCACACTTTCTCAGTCTTTCTCTCCGTCTATCCTCATTTCTGTGGGTTAGCAAACCTACGGGTCGCAGTGCTTGGCTTCCCTGCCACCCACATTCACCACAATCATCCCAACTATGCACCTCAAGGTAGAACTGTTTCCCATCCTTTTGTGCTGTAAAATAGAATCAAGACACAAGCATGGTACATCTTATAAGCTATTCAGCTTGGTAGACTTGTCTCTAACAGGTCATAGTTCAATCGTAGGATCAGTTTGTTCATGCCCTACAGGAACACTATCTGTATCGCTCACAGCAATAAATCTACTGAGATATCTCCGACACAATCAGGATAAGCTTAGGATTCCAAGTGAATTTCTTCTGGACTATTTGCCTGCTAATGGCTTACAAAAAATGATAGGTGACGACGAACAGGACGAGACTGACTTGTAGGCATTTCTGTAAATATTCATCATTTTACTTTAATGCGTTTTATTCATCATTGTTTTATCATTATTTGTTACCAAAACTCAATTAAAATCATTTTTTATATTATCAACAATTGTTGCTTTTCTTTCTAATCTTTCCCTTCGTGATAAATTCTTCTTTTTGCTACTGACTTGCGCATTTTATGGTCCTTTATAACTTTGTTAATTTCAGGCGACAGTAACAACAACCTTAATAGAAAACAAGAAAGATACGGTGAAAACTCGATTAATCTTCACCGTCGGGACCGGAACTGTGACGGTTAACCGAATAGACGGATAACAGAAATTTCACAATAAGCATGTATAGTAACAAAATTTGAATGCTGGTTTGGGACGAAAGGCAAACAATAAATTAATACAAAGAAAAATCTATCGGTTACAAATAGATATCGTCAAATACCAAACAAATAATAATAATAATAGAAACACAAAACAGTATTAGATAATAAGGTTTATATGTTAAAGCTGTAATCAGTCGTCGTCTTCTGTTTCGTCGAGCTTTTGTTGCGGCAATGTCCCGTATTTTATGGAGAAGTAGGTTTTGTGAACGATGGCGGACAACAGAGAGTGACGGTTAATCGAGTTTTCACTGTATAAGTTTTTACGTTTATTTCTATGGCGACTTTAGACATTTGTACCTTTTTAGCCTTCACTGTCTCGAGATCATTTTAACACCATAATATAGCTTCTTTAAAGAGCTTTCAGATAAGGTAGGTTTAATTTGGGGGGGGGGGGGGGGATTTCTATTGGCTTCAATCTTCTCTTTGTAGAAGAGAAATCAAGGTATTGTAGTGTTAATTTTTGAAGACATTTTCATTTATAATTAGCAGTTTCAATAATAATAATTTCTAAAATTGGACAAAAGTTTTATATTCATTTATTGATATTTAGAAGAATACCATGAAAACTATGGGACGATTCAGAAAGACCATTATTATTCTTGTTTTAACGTTTTTTTATATAATATTAAAAGAGTTCAGTAAGTCACAGAATTGAGAATTATAACTTTTGTCCAAATTATTTTAGAGAACCATTGAGAAAATAAATAAAACTTCTTATTTAAACAAAATTTAAGTTGTTTCTTTAATATATTTTAGCAGTTAATAAAAATATTTGCTGGTAGATTGCGATAAAAATACCTAAAATCAAACAAATACACTGAATATTTTTAATCCAAATAAAAAATCATTATAAATAAGTTTATTTAAAAAATTAATAATCAGAACACCTAAGGGAATACACTCGTACACTAGATTGATTACATGTGGGTAGAGAGACAATAAAAATTTAAAAAAACAAGGTAATTAATGCTTTTAGAAGGTGTCAAAAGCAAAGCGGCCCCAAAATATGCACAACTGCATAAACAAAATAATTAAATGCAAGACCGTTCCTTTATGTTTTACAGGCAAGCTGTAACGTAGGGGCCACTAATACAATGCTTAGTGCATCATTTGGGGTCGTCCATTAATTACGTGAGGTCAAAAGGGGGAGGGGGGGTCCGGCAAAATCTCACCAAGGGGGAGGGGGTCAACAAAAATCTCACGTCAACTTTTTCATTCAGAGAATGTACTTATTATAATAGATCACAACGTTTTGTAATATTGACTTTTGAACTTTTTTTAATTTTTTTGACTTTTTGAAATCTCATGTGAGGGAGGGGGGGTCCCATCATATCTCACCAAATCTCATCAAGGGGGAGGGAGGGGGTCCAAATTTTTTAAAAACACCTCACATAATTAATGGACGGCCCCTTTGGATATGTTAAAGAATTTATGAAGCAATACGTTTGTAAATATATGAAGTCCTGTTGGCAATTGTTAGTATTGTTATGTATGAAGCATCAGTATTATTACTATGTAAATCGTTATCATTATTACTAACACTGCTAAGGATAACGTTAATTTGGGGTGTCAGGGAATGGTCCTACAGGTCTGAATTTTTTTATGTGGTCACCTACTTTTTGATGCTGAACACAACGGTGAACGTTTCATTCTAATATCTGTAACTGTTTGGCCGTTACAGAATGTGACAGACAACACAAAGCAATAGCGGTTCCCTATGTTAACTGTAACATGGGACCGCTAATAAGATCCCCACAGTAAAAAAAGAAAAAAAAAAAAAAAAGATTAATTTTGGTACAAACAGCAGACAAAAAAAGAAAACTCTTAATGTCAAGGAATTCCAGTTGAATTTAACCAGAAAAGAAATTTAAAATACTCATTAATCACACGTAAATGAACTAACAAAACAAAATTTAAATTATTTCAATGTAATTCTTAGTTTTGCTTAGAAATTAAAACTTATTAAAATAAAAATTATTATACTCTTTAATTTTTTCACAGATATAACAATAATCATAACTTCAATAATCATACAATAAATACATTATGATCTTTTTGTTCCACTATAATATATAAAGTGAAATTAACTCAGAATTGGATGACTTCAGGTCAACTTAGAAATGTAAGGTGATGATGGTTTAGTTTGTAGCAAGTGAGATAACAAATAAGGAAATAAAAAAACCATTATACTGCAATGGTTTCATATTTCTAACACACCAACATTAGTATTTAAGATGCTCTGGGCTGCTGAAATTTTGAAGAAAAAAAATGCACAGGATATTTTAAGTGAACCTTAACTGTAAAGAAGGTATAACTCTTTTGTAATTGTGAACCGTAAGTGGAACAGTAGTTTGATCTGCTTACAATAAATACACTTCATTGTCTCACTGAATAACAACAGCATATTAATATGTGCAAAATTCTTTTAATTTTTTTCATGAAAATAAGGCACTTTTCCATTGTTATTGTTACAAACATTAATAAAAGTGAGTAAAAAATTAGGCAGAATAGACAAAAAAAAATATAAAGAGAGATGCAATGAAAAATGAGCAGTACATAAATAAAAAGGACATGAGTTGGGGTAGATAAGTGATATGGGATAAAAAAATAAAACACTTTTCAGGACAAGTATGGTATCTCTAAACATTGATTCAAAACTATTGATCAGGAATGTTTTGCAATGTGTCTTTCTAAATGGCCTCCTTGAGAAAATGACTTCTCACAGACATCACATTTAAACAGCTTTTCACCTGTATGTGACTTAAC
>JAFIDM010076585.1:51499-80432 GCA_023159025.1 Thereuonema tuberculata | reverse complement strand
GAGAGGTCTCTTGTTGCGATTGTTAAAAATTATTCTCCTGTACGAAACAGCAAGAGATAAAAGTATGTGTTTTTTTTTTAACAGTTTAACTTTATTTGCATAATTTCATTTATTTTTTCCTTGACGCTAATATTTCCAAGAGCACTCTCCGAGGGATCTAGTTAATAAGATTCTTTAATGGTGCCGAAACCCGGGAGGGAGAGACTGGTGAAAACAAAAAGGCTGCCGACGTATTGCGTTCGAAGGTTGTTAAGCCTTTTTTTTTGCGTTCGTGTGTTCCGTCGTATTGTGGACTGCTACAAACGTAAGTTGTTCATTCTTTCTGTGTAATTACCGGCAGTGCTGAGAAGGAATGGCGTCGAAGGTTATTATGAAGCGTGGTTCTGTGAGAGCAATGTTAACGAGAATGGAAGGCGAATTGAAGACTGTCTGTGAGACGAAAGACGCCGAACTGGCCAAGGAACTGATAGAAAAGTTAAAAAATAGAAGGATTGTATTAGATGATTTGAATCAACAAGTTGAATTAGACTTGGAACTGAATGAAGAAAAAATTGACGAAGAAATGGCAGGAATCATGAAGTATAATGATTACATTACTATGTGGTAAGAAAGGTTACACCGTATTCTGTCAAATTGTTGTACTGGAAATCCATCTCCGAGCCAGCTTGGGTCTGGGTTTGTTTCTAGCAGTACGCCAAGGAATGAAGAACTATCAATACGACTTCCTAAATTCGATCTGCAAAGATTTTTTTTTTTTTTTTATTTTTTTTATTTAATGTTTATCAGACCTATTTAGGTGTACTTATTACCTGTACACCTGTAATATAGGTTCTGAGAGTTTAATCTAAAGTATGATTTTCCACCCATAAAGAAAAACGAGACAAAACAAAAGAAAAGAAAAGAAAAGAAAGAAATATGATTAGTAACTAGATTATGTAATAATGAATTTTATATTTTTATCTATTACGTCGACAATTAATTTTTTTTTTATATCTCCAATTTTTTGGTTGTTGTAATTATCCCAGTTAAGTTGATGAAAAAGTTTATATATAATATTACCATTTAGACGGTACCCAAAATTATTTTTTATTTTTTTATCATTAATTGAACTGAGCCAATTGTTTCTAGTAATATTGTTTTTATTGTAATTTTTTTTCATTTTTTATTTTAAAGAAATTTTTAAGAATTGTCTTATAAATAAATTTCTCTTCTATAATTAATATTTTGAATTTTTTCCTTATTTCATTCCTTTCGACTATACTTTTTTTATTAAAATTATAAAAGATATTTTTTAGTATTTTAAAACATGCTCTATTTATGTTTTCAATTTGTTTTTTATTAATGAAAATCCAACTATCCAGGCTATAATCTAAAATCGAATCCACAAGGGATTTATAAATTATTATTTTTTGTTTTAACGGAATAATTTGTTTAATGTGATAGAATAGGTAGGTCAATGAGCTCAATTTATTTATGACATATTGATAATGTGGAGTCCATGTAAATTTCTCATCTATGAATATACCCAGGTATTTATATTGAGTAACGAAGTCTATCTTTTCGCAGTCTCAAAGGACATAGTTTATTTGTTGAGTATCCTCCAAGTTTTTGCAATCTTTTTTATGCAGAAAACAATATAAATTTTTATTAATAATTTTATTTTTATTTTTTATAATCATTACTTTTGTCTTTTTTACATTGATTGCCATTTTATTATTAATAGCCCAATTATTTATCTTATTTAAGTCAATTTGTAATCTGTTATATGCATTCCATTGATTTCTGTCACTCGTTAGAATTAAGACATCATCAGCATATAGGTAGATCTCAGCATATAGGTAGATTTAATGGAGATATTTTAAAGTGGACCAGTTTCTGGAACGCGTTTTCGTCAGCAATTCATGAAAAGGTTAACTTGTGTGCCACTGACAAATTTAACTATCTTCGAAGTGTAGTAACGGATAGTGCCTTGAAATGTATCGAAGGGCTTCCAATAACTGAGGAGAACTATGCGACAGCAGTGGATCGACTGAAGCAACGGTTTGGACGTACAGAGCGTATTATTGACGGAACTACCGCTGCCCTGCTTCAGTTGCCTGTTCCTCGAAATGACACGATAAACCTACGGAGCTATTACGACGAGGTAGAGGTGAAAGTGTTAAATCTTAAGTCATTAGGAGTCGACGTCGTAGCGTGTAGCGCTATGTTAGTCCCTACATTAGTTAAGAAATTACCGAAGGAATTACAACTTGAATGGGCGCGTAAAACTATGAAGTCAGGCTCAACAAATGTAGAGCATTTCATTGAATTCATGAAAGAAGAAGTCGAAGTGACAGAACGTATTTGTTACGTGGGAGATGTACCAAGTAAGGAGAATGAAGCTACAGGTTCGATTGCTAATGAGTCAAAAACTGGAAAAAGTAGGGTAAGTGCATCTACGTCTGCGTTGCACGTGGTTGCAAACAGCAAAGAAAGGAAGCCTCGGGTGCGTAAGTGTTTGATTTGTGGCAGCGACAAGCATTTGCTAGTTAATTGTGACATTAGATCGGTGGGTAAAAGAATGGAGAAATTAAAGCAACTCCGTAAATGTTTTAATTGTCTGTGGACTGGACACAATTCGCGGTCATGTCCTATACGCAAATCCGTCTGTAGAAATTGTCAAGGCTCTCATCATTCTGCACTTTGTCCAACACTGAAGGAGAACGTTGAGTTGCGGGAAAATAAGAAGGAAGAGTGCCCTCCCGCTCAAGCTATAGCAAATCACGTATTGAACTCTCGTGATGATGTTGTTCTATTGAAATCAGCGGTTGTTTTGGTCGATGGTAAAAAACATCAAGTGCGTGCCAGATTAATTCTGGATGGAGGAAGTCGGATGAGTTTTATCAGTAGTCGTCTGTCTAAATTAGTGGGAGCAGAGATGGTTGGAAGACAAAAAGTTGATATTAGTGTGTTTTCTCATGGTTCTGTTAGGCTCCGAGAATACAAGAAAGTGCGTGTTCGTCTATTTGATAATGATGGGGTGAAAAGTATAAAAGTTGTTCTACGTGAGTCTGATTCTGTATGCTCAACATACTCTCTTGTTCCAACCGATAAAATTATAAGAGAGATGGAGAAACGTGGATTGAAATTAGCTGATCCTGGTGCTAGCGCACTGTGTGATTTAGACGGTTTCGACATTTTAATTGGAGGAGATTTGTATTGGACTGTTGCGACCGGCAATAATGTTCGTTTGACGGATCGTCTTGCAGCAGTTGAAACAATCTTTGGATGGCATGTTCACGGACCAGAAGATGGAAACTCATCTACAGTGGACTGTCTCCATTTGAATACATTTAATATATGCATCAATAACACCGATTATGGCGACGCAGACAGTGAACTTGCAAAAAAGGTAGAAAAATTTTGGCGCCTTGAAGGTTTAGGTATTGCCGAAGATGAAACAATCGTAAAGAACGCTGATGATGTCGAGCAAACAGCATACAACACGATACGTCAAGTTGGGGACCGTTATCAAGTGCAACTTCCGTGGAATGAACATAAATTTGAATTGCGATCAAATAAGGCTGAAGCTCTCAGAAGATTTTATATCCTTGTGCGACGATTTAGTGAGGACAAGGATAGGATATCGTTGTATCATAAGACAATGATGGAATATTTGTGTAATGAACATGCAGAAGTAGTGATGGAATCAGAAAAATATAATGAAATTGAGTATTATATTCCACATCAGGCCGTTTTCCGTCATAACCATGACACAACGAGATTACGAATTGTATTTGATGCCTCCTCCGGAAGACCATCATTGAACGATTGCCTCCACTCCGGGCCTCACTTAAACCCAGATGTGATGGACTTGCTTTTGCGATCTCGACAACATCCGGTGGCATTAACGGCAGACATGGAAAAGGCCTTTCTCCAAGTAGAGATAGATCCGAATGATCGAGATGCAGTTCGATTTTTGTGGTTGCCAAAGGACTGGAAGTTTGGGGATCCCGTAGTTCCTACAACATATCGAATGAAAAGAGTTTTGTTTGGATTAAATTGTGGACCGTTTCTGCTGGCAGTGGTAGTGCGTCTTCATTTGCGTCGAGTGGAATCGGTGGAACCTGAATTAGTCAAGTCAATTATTCAAAACATGTATGTAGATGATTTAGTGCGATCCGTTCCTTCCAGTTTTGAAGGTTGGCGTATTTTCCTTGAGGGTAAACTCCTGTTAAGAGAAGCAGGATTTAATCTGCAAAAATGGCCACAAATGATGAGATTGCGTAAAGCTGTCGTCAAAGAAGAATGCGGTAAGAAGGAATACAGTGAGAGATCCCAGGAGGAATTTATCAAAGTTTTAGGGATGAAGTGGCATCAGTATGAAGATACTCTTCACTTCGATGTTACAGGACTCGAAAACTTTCTAAGCGAGAAGCAACCCACGAAACGAATTGTTCTTAGTGCGATGGCAAGAATTTTTGATCCTCTGGGCATTGTTGCACCGTTTACTGTAAGATTAAAGGTCTTGTTCCAAAAACTGTGGAAAATTAACTATGCGTGGGATGAAGAATTGAAACCTCCATTAAAAACGGATTGGAATCAGTGGATGCTGGAGTTACCGGACTTGCAAATGTTAAGTGTTCCGAGATGTTTCTCCCTAAGAAGTGAGGATGACGTTAGCCGTAAGTTTCATGCATTTTGTGACGCCAGTGAACAAGTGTATGGTGCTGTGATATATATTGTGGAACAACGAGGCAACATAAAAACAAGTATGTTGGTGGCAAGTAAGAACCATGTAGCCCCCATTAAATCACTTAGTATTCCAAGACTTGAATTCATGGCTGCCTTAATATGCGTCCGCCTAGTAGCAAGATTGAGAAATGCTCTATCTACGTCAATTCCTGTATCATACTGGACGGACTCAATGATTGTATTACATTGGATTCGTGGAGAGGCCAGGAAATGGAAGACCTTCGTAGCAAATAGAGTGAGAGAGATTCAGAACTCATGTGAAACATCTAAATGGGCTCACGTACGAACTGAAGACAATCCAGCGGATAAATTAACTCGTGGACTGTCAGCCAGAGCTTTAATCAGTGATGAATTCTGGTGGCATGGACCAAAGTGGTTGGTAACCGGCAGTTATGACAACCTGGAAACTATCGATGATGACTACGTATATGAGAAAAAAGCTATGACCGAGGCAAGGGAAACAGCTTTAGCTATTAATGTTGTGACGACGATTCCGGAAGTTATAGTGAACGTCGAATGTTTCAGTACGTGGAAAAAGGTTGTTCGAGTAATTGGTTGGATATTTCGTTTTTCCGCAGTGTGTCGTGCGCCAAACAACTTACAATTACATGGAAATTTGTCAGTTCAAGAACTTGTTCGAGCAGAAACTACTTTATTAATCCATGAGCAAAAACAGATGTTTCCAAGCGAATATAAAGCGTTATATGAAGGCCGATCAGTGGATAGAACATCATGAATATACAGATTTGATCCTCAATTAGGGAAGGATGGATTAATACGTCTGGGCGGAAGACTTCATTTCTCCATGTTAGAATTCGAAACCAAGCATCCAATTATTTTAAGTAGTCATGCATGGACAACAAGGCTGATTATTCTTGAAGCTCCTACAAGAGTGCTTCATGGTGGCGTTTCCGAGACAATAATAGAACTTCGTGAACGTTTTTGGATACCTTATGCTAGACGAACAGTATCGAAGGTGTTAAGGACATGTCAAATTTGTGTTCGGCGCCGTGCGAAGCCAGCACAAATGGTGGAAGCACCTCTCCCTTCTGATCGAGTGAATGTAGCTAACCCGTTCGAAGTAATTGGCGTGGACTATGCGGGACCAATTTTTGTGCGTGAAGGTAAGGGAGGACAGAAGAAAACCTATTTTCTATTAATTACGTGTGCAGTCACTAGAGCGTTGCATCTTGAACTGGTAGAATCAATGACTGCTGATGATTTTTTGTTAGCTTTTCGTCGTTTTATAGCGCGCCGAGGATTATGTCGGGTTATATGGTCTGACAATGCAAAAAACTTTTAAACGTGCAAAGGACTTAAATATTTGGACAAAGATGATGCAGTTAGCTACAGAGAAACGCATTGAATGGAAATTCATCGTGGATAAGGCTCCATGGTGGGGAGGCATGTGGGAACGAATGGTTCATTCTGTGAAGGACAAAATCAAAACAACGTGTGGACGAGCAATGTTAACTTTTGAAGAGAATCGTACTGTATTAGAGGAAGTTGAGTATGTGCTCAATTCCCGCCCTCTTGGTTACGTATCAGAAGACATCAAAGAAGTGATCACTCCGGCTCATCTACTCATTGGGAGACGTCTCACTGTTTCACCACCCACTTCCAAATTGACGTCATCCAAGTTATGCGATTCTCCAAATATACGACAAGTTTGGAAGACTCGCATGGCAATCATAGACAGATTTTGGAAGATATGGTGGACTGATTATCTGCTGATGCTCCGGACAGCTCACGAACGTCGAAACATTGGTGCAACACTTCCACTGCGGGTTGGAAACTCGTCCTCCTGGATGATGGACGAACAGTACGTCATCTATGGAAGACGTGTGTCATAAAAGAAGTGCTTCAAGGACGAGACGGATGCATCCGTTCGTGCCGTGTCTTGCTACCTGACGGTAAGGTTGTAAAACGTCCTATTCAATTGTTATATCCTTTAGAACTTGAAAGACAGAATTTGTGACTTTGCCTTTACTAGTGACTTTATAGACTTATAAACTGTGGGTTATGACTAACCAATTTTTTTTTTTGCTGAAAGTATACACTTTCAGGGGGGGAGTGTTGCGAACGTTGCTATTATTTTTATTGTGTTTTTGAACTGTTAATGTGCGAGGCAACGAGACACGAGAGGTCTCTTGTTGCAATTGTTAAAAATTTTTCTCCTGTACGAAAAAGCAAGAGATAAAAGTATGTGTTTTTTTTTTAACAGTTTAACTTTATTTGCCTAATTTCAGTTATTTTTTCCTTGACGCTAATATTCCCAAGAGCACTCTCCGAGGGATCTAGTTAATAAGATTCTTTACCCGCTTTGTCTGTCCGTCTGGGGACAGTATCATTAGCGCAACAATCAAAACAATCACAATAATCGCAACAATCGCGTCTTTTGCATTCGCAGCAATTACATTTATAAGGAAATTAAAGCAATAATTCAACATAAATTAAATATTATCCATTCTGCGTGCGAAGGATAGTATCTTCGCAACATGTAATGAAATTATTTATTACGAAATTATTTATTTATATCTCTATTGTTTTTGTGTGTTTGGTCATTAAAGATCCATCATCATATACTGTATTAAGTAATATAATGTTTGCTGCCGAATTTTGCAGAATGCATAGTTGGTTAGCGAGAGACAACAAGAAAATTAGTCTTAGCAAAATTAAAATCTTTGAAAGATTTATTGAAGTG
Source organism: Thereuonema tuberculata (assembly GCA_023159025.1). Lineage (NCBI taxonomy): Eukaryota > Metazoa > Arthropoda > Chilopoda > Scutigeromorpha > Scutigeridae > Thereuonema > Thereuonema tuberculata. The sequence continues at coordinate 72,994 of JAFIDM010076585.1, read as the reverse complement.
GTCATTAAAAAATTAATTCTCAAACATATGTACAGTTTTCAAAATAAAATGCAAAAGTAGCACAATTGAGTTCAGTTCTTTCTTACAAAATATCCTCTTGATATTTCTTAGTTCTTATCTTATCTTTCACAATTAGTGTGATTAACAATCTCTAATATTTCTAATAATAATAATAGTAGTAGCACGCTTCCTAATATTCATTAGCACTGCTTAATAGTAATGGTTGAATCTCTCTTTCGATCAAATGCAACTTTATGATTAATTTTCCATTCATCATATGCGAGAGTTAAGTTCTTTAATAATAATGCACTAACTAATCTACCAATGGCTTTTAACTTATTCACCTGCGTGACTAATTGAAACGGACTAATGGCTAATCAATTCACCTGTGTGAATAATCCTATCGACGAATTATAATGGCTTTAGCACCTTCACCTGTCTGAATAATATAATATCTTTATACGCTCTAAAGATCACTTCAATCATATTACTTTCAATGGCTTCTCTAATTGTACACCAAGGCGATATAATAATTCTAACTTCGGTATCACACACAAAGTTCTTTGTTTCATCGGCAATCTTAGACACTGTATCTTCGTAATTGACTGCGTTTACGAACGCGGGGTTCCCTTCAAAATGGAATAAAAATTTACTACTCACAGTTAGTTGTTTTCATATGGCTTTTCACCTAGGCGTTGTAAATCTAGTTGAAGTAATTCGTCCATCTGCCAGTCTTCGTTGTTCCAACTCAACGGTATCTCCGAATCCACCTTCACCAACCGCTTTGTAAATGGCGCTCTACTTTTAATCAGATGATTTCTCCTATCCAGGATGCAATGGAACGGGGCCTCTCCTGAAATTCTATCGGCGCTATCGAATCAGGTTTGCTGAAGGCTTTCACTTTTTGTGAATTAAATTTATGGAATGGTTTCTTCCAATAAATAATAGTTCTATTTTTATCATCCCAATTATTCAGATTTCTTCCTGTAGTTAGCTTTCTTGAAATAGTTAAAATTCCGGAATCCTCGGTAAGAATCGCTATAGTCCATTTTACTTCTTGTCTTCCCTATTTCCAGGTTTTAGACTTGCTGGAAAATAGCATGGAGAATAAAGTGGGTATCACTTTGAGAATAATAAATCTTTAGGATTCAATATACTGTAGCTCCCTTTATCTTCGGGTAATGAGTACTAATATTTCGGTACGCTAACTGATTCTTACACTCGCATACTGGCTCTTACTGTTTGCCACTGTGTCAGTTCTCTGATTCCCTCTCTCCATTCGAATGAGCCTTCACTTACCTTTTCTAACATAACCTCTCGTTACGTAGACGAACTAATTCACATAATCAAATTTTCCGGTTGACACTTTCAACGGGGAAAAAAATTCCTTTCCAAGCAAAAATTTTGCCTATAATATTTACTATAATTAATTAAATTATAATTTATAATTCAATCACACAACATAAACCTCCCCTGCTTGAAATGTAAATTTATTTTTTTTACACTTCCCTTTTAGTTTTTTATTTTCATCATATCTGGAAAAAAAATGTAAGTTAAAGTTTCTGGAGATTAGTGTTTTGTAAACACCTTTTTTGAATCGTTACTTATGATCAATTTAAAAACATACTATCTTGGTCATCACCTTAGGTTGGGTAATTGTACCAGACCTCAAAATCATTCTTTCTTTTTCTTTAGCCTTCTCATCTCGCTCGGATTCAGTATCATTCTCTGGAGCTCTTGCAGGCTCTTCCTCTATATCCTCGGATGATGATGATGATGACGACTTCGTGATAGGATTCTCGATACGAATCACTCTTCTGTATTCTTCTGGATTTATTCTTTTGCTTTGCGATAACTTTATTCCAGGTATCTTTTCATTTACATATGCATTCCTAGATTCTATGATTCTTTTCTGATCAGGTAACCAGATTTTATAAGCTCTGATTTTATTAGAATAGCCAACTAGGATGACTTGAACAGCCCTTTCATCAAACTTATTTTTTCTTTTCACTTTTGGAGTCTTCATATATGCGGTACTTCCAAATTTCCTAAGATGCCTTACACTAGGGTCGTACCTCCCCCCCATTCCAAAGCTTAAGGGGAATGTTATTGTTCATTGTCTCGTGAGGAGTACGATTTAGTAAATAGTTCGCACATTCAATGGCGAATATCCAAAAATTTGTAGGTAGCTTTGCTCCAATCAAGAGTACGGGTGCAGTCCATTATGGTACGGTTGTACCTTTCTGCAATGCCGTTATTTTGAGGCGTGTAAGCTGAAGACATCATCTGTTTAATTCCGCGGTCCCTCAAAAACTTGGATAACTCTATATTCACGGCCTTGGTCTGACATCATACTTTTGATCTTTTTTCCTGTTTGGCGTTCTGCAAATGCAACGAAATCTTTTGTGACTTTACTCACTTCCTCTTTACTTTTAATGAGGTATACAAATGCCCTTCGTGAGTAGTCATCAATAAATGTCAATCGATATTGTGCCCTGTAGTAGTTACTAACATTGATGGCCTTTAATTTCGAGAATTTTCACAAAACTTATTATTTATCATGAATTTTGTAATAAAACCTAATACGTTTCGTTATCAAAAATATGTTTGTGTTATCAAACAGAAAATATTAACATTTTAGCCATATATAAACCACCAAAACACAAAGAAAGGTAAATTTACTCAAGAATTAGAGAATTATCTTATATTATAAAAGCGTTATTCTGTCTGTCATAAGACTTAATGTTTTTCCAATTTTGTGACCAAACTATAAGAGATAGATTGGTCATGTAACAGGATAAAATGTAGATCTTTTTAAGACAAACAAAATTCTACAAAAATCTTTCGAAAAAAGTATTTGGTTTCCAAGATGGCGCCTTTTAAAGGGTCAAATTTTGATTTTTTTCTCAATTTAAACGAAAAGTATAAAAGATGGAAGAGAATATTATATTGAGAAAATGTTGATATTTGAAAGTTCTATCGAACTATGTATCACTTATTTACAAACGCTTCAGCGTTTGCAAGATACATGCAAAAATGTGAATTTTCGATATGTGACGCCGACCCGCAATACATCCGAGTTATTCGGAGAAGCCACAACGGGCTGGGAAGTTATACACTCATTAACAAAAAAAACGACGACCTAGAAGGAGTTGTCCGATGGAGACAAAAATTGGTGGAGAGGAAGATTATGTACAGAATAGAAAATGATTAAAATTTCAGACAAATTGAATGATTTATTTCAGAGTTACAGAGTTACAAAGTAACGAGCTCAATAAGGTGTTGACCCACCTCTACCCTGAATGCAAGCTGCCACACGACGTGCATAGAGTGATAAAGCTCCCTGATGGTCTCCTGCGGTATTTCTTGCCAAATTTGCTCCAATTTTCGGGCTAGGTCATCCACATTCCCTGGTGGATGCAGTCTCCTTCCCATCATATCCCAGACATGCTCGATTGGAGAGAGATCTGGGGATCTGGCTGGCCAGGGAAGTGTTTCACAAGCTGCAAGACAGCTCGTAGCAACACGTGCCATATGTGGTCTGGCATTATCTTGCTGAAAAATAAGGCCAGGGTACTGCAAAAGGAAGGGTAGCAAAACAGGTCTAAGAATGTCGTCGACGTACCGCTGTGCTGTAAGTGTGCCGCTAATGACGTCCAAAGGGTCCGGCTATCAAGGGAAATGGCAACCCAGACCATAACTCCTGTGTGAGGGCCTGTGTGGCGTGCAGTAGTGAAAGCAGGATCGGCACGCTGCCCTGGGCGTCTCCAGACACGTCTGCGACGATCGTCAGGACACAGTTGGAAGCAGGATTCGTCGCTAAACACTATACGTCCCCAGTCAGCATCATTCCAACCCGATCGAGCCAAGCACCACTTTAATCTGGCCCGACGGTGTGCAGACGTGAGTGGCAGGTGGCATAGCGGTCAGTACGAGCGTAGATGTCGCTCTCTCAGCCATCTGTGAATGGTCATGGTGGACATTCGTGTGCGGGTCGCACATCTGATGGTTGATAACAATGATTCAGGTGCGGTGACAGCTGATCTGACATTCACTCTATCCTCCCGCTCTGCTGTGGCGCTAGGTCGACCGCTACCTTCATGACGCTGAAATCTGCCATTGTCCACCCATTCCTGCCAGCATCTTCTAATTGCCGCATCACTGCGACCCATATGACGAGCGATTCTCCGATTTGTCCAACCTGCCTCTTTCAATCCAATCATACGACCTCTTTCAAACTCTGACAGTTGCACGTAATGAGCTCGAATCCTGCGGCGAGGCATTTTTTCAGTCGTTGAAAAGTATCCTAACTCGCAATGCAACAGAAATTTTGACCATCAGATTGAGAATCGCTTCTTATATACACCTGCTGAGTGCGCAATTCCGATGCGCTGTAGCTCTCACTATTCACTCATTGGACACCAAAGTTTAATCATTTGAAAGGGTATTTCCAAAGTCTTTGCACACGAAATTTCATTACAATCGGAAAACTCCTTCTAGTTTCGTCGTTTTTTTTGTTAATGAGTGTATATTCTCCGATGATCGCAACATTAATTTGCTAAATAAATAAAGTTCGTTTTTTGAATGCTATATATGCAAGGGTTCCGGAGCGAAGCGACGGTACCTGGCTATTATTATTATGTATTATAAAAACGTATATTATGAAAAAGGTTATTCTGTCTGTCATTCTATAAGCAAAATGGTAAATTATAAATTACTAAAACGTCGGAGCGAGGAAATCTTTTGGAAAATGATTCAAGTATTTTCAGAAAACTCGTTATTTATCATGAAGTTTTGTATTAAAACCTAATATGTTTCGATATCAAAAATGTGTTTGTGATATCAAACACAAAATATTAACATTTTAGCCCTATATAAACCACAACAAAACACAAAGAAAGGTAAATTTACTGAAGAATGAGAGAATCTATTCATAAAAAATGAAAATTTATTAAACAACTGTCCAACTCTACTAATTGGCGACGTAAATGTAGATCTTTTCAAAATGAATAAAAATAATGCAGTACAGAAATACCTAAAACTTATGTGCAATAATGGTTTCAAAAATTGTCTTTACGGAACAACAAGAAACAACTGTACAGTTCATGGAAATACGAAAACAAATGTAGATCATATTTTCATAAATAACCATGATATCAAAACATCAGGAATAATATGTAAAGAACGAATCTCGGATAATAAGAGTTGAAAAGGAGAAGATAACAGATCCAAATATAATCTATGAAGAACTAATCAATGAGTTTAACAAAACAAAATTCATAAAAATCTACCTATATAAAAAGAAAATTCCTGACTACCTCATTGATTGACTCATCAACGCCCACCCCAAACCCTTGGACCTAGAAAGCTGAAATTTTGCACAGAGGTTCCCTTTATGATGACGAGAAGGAATAAGGGCGGATTTTTCGAAATTCCCACGGAATAGGGAATAATCTGGCAAACTGACCATGAAGTGTGTGGCGACAAACCCAGGTGTGTGGTGCCAACCCGCAATACGTCTGAGTTAAGCGGAGAAGGCCACAATGGGCTGGGAAGTCGTATATTCTCCGATCTCAATCTTAATTTGCAAATAAATAAAGTTTTTCTTAATGCTATATATGCAAGGGTTCCGGAGCGAAGCGACGGTACCCGTCTAGTTTTATATACTATAAAAGCGTTATTCTGTCTGTCATTGTCATAAGACTTTACGTTTTTCCAAATTTTGCGACCAAACTATAGGAGACAGAGTGGTCATGTAAATGGATAAAATGTAGAGCTACAAAAATCTTTCGAAAAAAGTTATTGATTTCCAAGATGGCTCCTTTTAAAGGGGTCAAATTTTGACTTTTTCTCAATTTAAACGAAAGTATAAAAGTTGGAAGCGAACATTATATTGAGAAAATGTTGATATTTGAAAGTTCTATTGAACGGTATATCAGTCATTCACAAACGTTTCTGCGAAAATGAAGTGTTTTAGCGGCAACCCCCAACGCGCAATACACCTCCCCCCAATACAACCCCCCGCAATACAACCCCCAACGCGCAACGCGTGTGAGTGCCAACGCGCAATACACCTGAGTTAAGCAGAGAAGCCCACAATGAGCTGGGAAGTCGTGTATTCTCCGATCTCCATATTAATTTGATAAATAAATAAAGGTTTTTCTTTTTAATGCTATATATGCAAGGGTTCCGGAGCGAAGCGACAGTACCCGTCAATTCGTAATATAATTTTGTTTTTGTTTCTGCTATTTTTCTTGCTTTATTGTGATTCTGATTTTCATTTCAGGTTTCTTTCTTTAATATCTTTTCTAATAACTGAAAATCTTATTCTAAACACCTTGAAATTTCTCACCATAACTTTCGTTCAAGATGAGAAATGCTCTATTTTTCAATAGGTTCTTCTTTTCAAGATTAAGACAAAAATGATGTAATCTCACAAGGCGATATTATTTCATATAGGTTTTATGGTATGAATATTCAATTTTATTTTTTTGGCTTGAAATAAAATTTAATTAGTTGGAGTAAAAAGTAAAAATTATTTTATTTTTTTATGTTATGCTTGAAAAGAAATTTAAATAATCTGTTATTATTTTATTATTGGAATGAATATCAGTCAATGGGATGAATATGCAAATGAGTCGATCACGTTGTCTCTGGTGAGATTGCAGTCAGGTGTGAGACGTGAAGATGGAAGGTTGATTCCAACCAAGACGGTAGAACGGTGAATCCGTTGATAATGGGAGCGACCATTATGGCGACACCGAGGTGTGGAAATATCCCCGAGTGCTAAGGAAAAGATAATGCAGGAATAGAACTTTAAGTAAGTTTTTTATGTGAAGATAATTTCGAATACTTGGTGGCAGAATTATATCAGAAGGAAGTAGATTAATCGAATTAATCGAGAGGATTTATAGAACTATTAATTGGAACTTAAAGAAGTAATAGAATTCGATTAGGAAGATTACATTTCAATAGTAGGTGAAGCCAAGAAGAAATTAAAAACTAAAAAGCCTGTATCATTTGAATCCAGTCCGAACAATTTATTCTAAGTTTCAATAATTGAAGATTAATATACTTACGGATATTTTGAATCGATTAATTAATAAGAAAAATAAAAAGTAATTCGATTTGGAAGATTGAAGTGGACTATTTGATTATCAAGAGAAACGGGAGAATTTTCCATAGTGATAGTAGACGATTCTAAAAAGAATTGCGGGTGTGAAGAAAGGATATTATTCAGTAATGAGACTGTAATAAAATTGAATGAAGCTGTATTTGATGCGGAGCCAAGGAACGGAAAGAGAATTATAACTAGTAAGAAGAATTGAATATAGCCGCAAGTTAAATTAGTTCTAGAGTATTAAGAAAACCCGAAAACAATTAGAGGAATCATATTTGGAAAGAAGAATGAAGACTTAATTAAAATGAAGATGTGTGGAAACTAAAACATGGATATTGTTAACGCTAAAGGAAGAAAAGAAGTCGTTTTACAAGACAACTAAAAGAAGTGACGGAATAGGAAGAAAAGAAAAGTGAAGTCCTATACTAAGAAGACATCTTTAAACAAAGAAAAGTGATAAGTGTTATTAGTGATAAAAAGAGTGCCAAATACGTCATACAGTGACATAGGCAATTAATCATAAGTACTTCAAAGTTTGAAGTAGTGAAATCAAATAGTGCGTTTATGTTAATTATGGATACCAGACCATTTGGAAGAGAAACGTTAGAAGTCAACATTCTGTGAGTACTTTGTTATTTATTATTTTATTATGGATAAAGAAGATATCTAGATAAAGCAGATTGAAAATATTAATTTACTTATTGAGTAATATAGTTCAAGGTTAACTAAGATGAAATAATTAAGGAGAGATATTAGAAAGTTATATGTTGACAGAGTCAATATTAGAAAATTAAATAATATTTCACATACGTGAAAAGCCCAGCTTTGCTAGACTATTATTGAATTATTAATATTGTTATACATACAAGTGAAATAAATGGACTAAGGTGTTATAAATAATTTAAGAGAAACATTCACATAAGGGAGCAATTATATAATTATTAAATTAGATTATTTTGGTGAACATTAAATGTGTACTTGTATAGCTAATGATTGCTGATACATATTATTGAATAGAATTTATTGATATTTGATATAATTGATTATAGGGAAGATATTGAACCTATTGTACTTAACTACAAGAGTTTTGTTAATAGAAATTATTAATAAGAAATTAATATTGAGATTAAGTTTTATAAATCATACTACTATTTAATAGTTGATGTTTATTACAACTCTGTATTTTGTAATTGAATCTAATTCAATTAAAGTCTTACTTTTAATTAAAGCGTGCTGTCACATTTTAATTATTAACGCAACTCTCTGCTATAGATAGTAGCTTATTCTGAAAAAGTACCCTTATCTTATAAGATATCGGCTGCATTTTATTTCGGTATCCCTAAAATAAATTAGAAAATCAAAAATGGCAAATGATCTAAGATCAACACACTAATAACCAATTCGATGAGAAAAAAACCACAGTGATTTTATTCATTTCTCAATTTACAATCACGATTCTCCATTCACGTGTGACTTCCTGAAATCAATTCAAACATAACATTGAATCAAAATAATGCAACAAAACAATTAATTATTATTATTTATTATTACGTTGTTAATTTCTTTCGAAATAGTTATCTTTGCTATCAAAAATATTTGTAAATCTCTAAAATCACTTTTTTAGTTACATGGTATCCGCAGACTCTTTCGCAATAAAATACTGAGGTCTCAGTTTCATTTCGACTCGCTTCATACAGATATTCAGCCAGCTGGTACAGTTCGGGAAATATGCAGAAGTAGCTAAATAGATACCGTTAAGATTGCTATGCCTACAGCTATTATACCACCAGCCACCTTTATGAGATTTGCTACAATCGTGTTCGTTGTCACGATCATAAGTTACGAAATTATGATTTACATGATAACTCAAACAATCACCTGAAAAGAGAAAATAAAATAAATAAAGAATTAGGCAAAATTCAATGTTAAAATTTCCATATGCTTAAGTAATAATTGATAAAAAAAGTCAGCTTTTATTTTACATTGAAAAGATTTAATAATGCATTACGAAAACATTGTTTTAGGAATAAAAAATAACAAAAAAAAAAACATTCAAAACTATAAAGTAAATATGTAATTCTAAAATAGATGATTCACATTTGAAGTTTTAGTAAAAAAATGGTGTATCCCTCCGAAATGTATTTCAGGGATATTTATTGTTTTGTTAGATTTCGTATGACTCAACATATAAAATATTAAACATTAAACTAATTAATATATTAAATTCACTTTTTTCGATCGCTTTTTTTAATTCACTTTTAGTTTTCCTCTGACCCAAAAGCTAGGCATTTTGATAATTATAATCCCCTAGTTTATAAAAATTAACAACGAGATCATTCTTTTCTTCTTCAATAAATACTTGTATCCACATCATCAATTTTACAATATTGAATGTTAACCTTAACTTCAGCAGGCACTATTTTACCACTTCTCGATACATATTCCGTATCCATTGTTACGTGCCTTTCTCCTATTGATATTTCTATCATTTCCTAGGATTTCTTTTCTTGTTTCTCTTTTCATTTATCTGAATATCTTAATTTTTATCCAATGTGGGTATTATGCCTAAATGTATTATATTATTAATACATAAAACAAAACCTTAGATCTCTGAAATTCTAGTTTTATTTTACTACAACGGTTGTAGTAGCTTAATCAAGACGAATGAATAATTGAATTTTGAGTGCAATGCGGAAACCACTGACAAATGGAAACCAGTAAGTAGAACAAATAAAAGTCATTATTGCAATATTGATATAACTTTGTTCAGTAGCGGATTTATCAGTCTGCTTTGAAAATTATGTCTTGCATAGAATGTTTAAACTTCAGTCATTACTGGGACTATAAAAAAGATATTGCTTTGAAGCTTAAATCAGTAGGAAAGAATTTCTTCTTGTCAGCAAATGAAGAATTATCATTGCTGGAATTTACCAGACTGTTGTTTGTGAAGATCAAAAAGATGACTACAAAATTTCTTTAGTTGCCGATTAAAAGTGTTCCATATAATTAAATAACATATTTTAATGACTTAATGAAAATTTCTATTTAAATTTATTACTAAGATCGTAAAATAATATAAAGTTAGTAATACACTTACATTATTTGAAACGAAACGAAACGTACAGGAACTGTAAAAAGGAGAGTCTTTGGGGATCCAAATTTTTCGTTGACTGTCCCAAGAATGTTTCGATAAAGGTCGGAAAAAAATTAAATTTAATTGTGCTCTATTCCGCAGTGAAGATATTCTAAAGCTATTCTAAAAAATGAACCATCCTTCAACACACATAGGCATGAAAGCAGTAGAAAGAAAAACAAGTGACTCGTGTTGACTCTGATATCTTTGTAATCTGCATAAAGTTTATAGACTCTTCTCTTCCTTCTAAGACTGATTAAATTTCTTCAGCTATAACATCTATAAATTTAGTTTCTTTGAGTCACAGCAGATATTACCCGCTGATTAAGGACCCACACACGAACGGGAATCATCTGATGAATGACTGCATAGGCTTGGCCTTGAGGATTTCTCGAGCCGGCCTCAATTTCCTGTCACCCACACACGCTCTTGAAAAACCTAGTCAGAACTGGAACAATAAAAAAGATATTGCTTTGAAGCTTAAATCAGTATGAAATAATTTCTTCTTGTCAGCAGATGAAGAATTATTATTGTTGCAATTTACCAGAAACGTAAATGGAGTGAAGGAGGTTATGGTAGTTTCTTTGGTACCCAATGTCTTTTGACCTTATTGTCTTGTCAGTTCAGTTGATCATGGCCTCATCAGATGATGTATTGGCTGTTTTCGAATATTAATTAACAACATATTGTTTTAAAACTAGCGTTAAAAAGCTTTTTAATTAGAAGTGTGTGGAGCAAACAGTAGCTAAAAAAAAAAGAGGAGCGTATTCCCATGTAAACCTGCTTTCTGAATTGAAGCTAGTACCTAACTGTTATTATTGGCTATACCAATCATAAAAATAAAAAAGACACTATCTTGCGAACAGCAATATTATCTGACGAGAAACTCACTGCGACAACAAAGTTTTTGGCAACTGGAAGAAATTTTGAAGACCTCAAGTTTACAACAGTAATATCATCTCAAACCTAGGCTACATCATACCTGAAATGTGTGATGTTATTTACGAAGTCCTTAATAAAAACTATTTAAAAATAAGGAACAAATTATTAATATTGATAGTAAATCTTTGTATTTAACAAAATTATACAAATAATGTTTTTGTATTGTATAACTGTTTGTTTATAATGTTCAAAAAGAGTTATCAGGCATATTCTTTGATATGTTATTATTTTCAGTTTTCACAAAATCAAAAATTTGCAAAAATTTAAGTTTTACCATTGCGTTTCAGTTTGAGTCGATTTCCTTGCAGTCGAGTGTACATTCACCTGAGGATTTGGACTGCGCTTAATTTTTGCACAAAGATGTTTTTCGAGGTAATTATGTTCTAGTCAAATACAATTATATTTTTAATTATTTCCAAAATGGTTATTTCTGCTGAAAAAAATATTTTTAAATATCTGAAATCTTTTTTTTTGATTTTTTTTCGCTACAAACTATCAACAGTCTCTTTATCAATAAAATATTGAGGTCTCAGTTTCATTTCGATTTTCTTCATACAGCGAGGTTCTTCCTTCGAGTGACGCCAACTAGTACAGTTCCCTTCATATTTAGAACTCATTAAATAGATACCATTAAGATTGTCAATCGCACAGTTATGATACTACCAGCCACCTTTATGAGATTTGCTACAATTGTATTCGTTGTCACGATCGTACGTTGCGAAGTTACGATTTACATAAAAACTCAAAGAATCGTCTGCAAAGAGAAATGAAAATAAAGAAAACCAAAGGAATTAGATAAAATTCAAATATTTACTTCCATATGTTTTCGAAAATCATTTGATATAAAAAATAGTCAACTTTTTCTTTATAGTTTGAACATTTGTTTTAATTAATACTAAACAATAGTTACTGGTGGAGATTAAGAAAGCTTATCAATGAATATTGCTTTCAGGAAGTAAATAAAAGAAAGTGTAAAGTAAGCTTTTAATTCGGAATTGGGTGATTGATATCTCAGACTTTTATTAAAAGTCTTGAATGCGTATCTATCAACAGTGATATGATTTCCAGAATGTTATAACTATACATCTTATAATGATATGGTAAATCAATACAGTTATGTATTTAATTGAACTATTTTCGAAATATATGACAGTCGTCTGCTACAATATCATTGAAGAAGATAAAAAAGAAAAGGATTCAATTTCTAATCAGTATATTTTAGAGCATTTAATTATTTCATAGTATTTAAAGCAGTTACTTATTTCTGCGCAATTCGATGATATGTTTCTTATCTTATTCGAGGGTTTAAATATCACAAAGATGAGAGGAATAGAAATTTTCATTTCAATACTGTTTTGCATTTCAAAACTTTTTAATTTTATTTTTAAAGTTTTTATTTAATTTGTATTTAAATTAAGTTAATGCAGAGATATGTATTCGCTCATACAACATCTAAAGTTCAAGCAAATTTGACCCAGAATAAATTAACATAACGAGGATCTTAGTTAATAAAACTACGTATTTTCGAAATCAAATAATATACCTTTAAAGCTTGGACTACAAATGAAAATCTGTTCTGCTCCTTTAGTAATACGAACAACTCCTCAAACCATATTTAATCTTCTAATTAATATTCTTCCAAACTAATCGATTAAAGTTCCTTAAAAGTTCTTTAAATAACTAAAGTTCTTTTTTATCTCTCTACGATGACATTTACATCAAAGATTCCTATCTTATACACAACTTTCATCGTCCTAGAAAAGATGATAAGTTGTCTCGACAGATGAAGAGGATTCACTGTAGAATAAATTCACCAGTATTCAAAATTGGTTCCATGGATACAAGAATGATTATCATTGCAGTAGTCTATATTCGAATACCTATATTCGAATCATATAGGTTTGATGTCTCCAATGTTCCTGAATCATATAGTGTTGAAGTGAAAAATAGATTCGAACTTCTTGACACTGTAGACAAATATCCAGAGGAATTGTGGGAAGAAATAAAAAGTGCAATCACGAAAATAGCACAGGAACATATATCATACAAGAAACGTGAGAAAAAGAACAAATGGCTGTCAGAAAACACCATCAAAATTGCTGAACAAAGGAGAGCGGCCAAGTCTGCGGGGGATCAAAACAAAGTTGGGATGCTGAATGCAGAGTTCCGAAGAGCAGCAAGAAAAGACAAAGAGGCTTACTGGAATCAGCGTTGCCAAAAACTGGAAGAGGATTGGCAGAAAGGTCACACTAGAGATCTCTTTGCGCATGTCAGGAAAATTCGAACTCCCTTTGCTGCCCAAAAGGGAATGATAAGAGACAAAAATAGAAAATGTTTGTTTGACCAGAAGAGTATTAAAAGTAGATGGCTGGAGTACACAAAAGAGTACAAAAGAGTATTCCAGTACTAGCAAAGTAGAGCCACCTAGCAATGATCTGGTAGAAAATGAACCAGCCATCTTGGTTGAGGAAGTTATATGGGCACTGCAGCACTTACCAAGCAATAAGGCTCCTGGCGCTGACTGTATTCCAGCTGAACTGTTGAGATCTGTTCCACCAAAGGTTATCAAGGAAATTTGCCAGAAAATCTGGGAAACTAGGAGGTGGCCTGAAGAGTGGAAAAAATCAATATTCATCCCATTACCAAAGAAAGGAGATTCAAAAGACTGCAGAAATTATCGCACAATAGCCTTTTTTCCTTATATAAGCAAAATCTTGCTCAAAATTATCCAACAACGTCTTCGACCGTTCATAGAAGCAGAGCTGCCAGATTCTCAAGCTGGCTTCCGGTGTGGTCGTGGTACTCGCGACCATATTTCAAATCTTCGATGGATAATGGAAAAATGTTATAAGTATCAGAAAAACATTTACATTTGTTTTATTGACTATCAAAAGGCGTTCGACTGCGTTGAACATAACCAATTATGGAAGGCATTGCAAGAACTAAACATTCCTGTGCATCTAATAGAGATGATAAGATCTCTATATACTAATCAAAAAGCTACTGTTAGAACACAATATGGAGACACTGAGTGGTTTGATATTGATAGAGGTTTGCGACAGGGTTGCATTTTATCCCCGTTTCTCTTTAATCTGTACTCTGAAATGGTAATGAGGAAAGCAGACTTGGAAGAATCAGAGATCGGTGTGAGGATTGGTGGTAGAGTTATCAACAACCTTAGATATGCAGATGATACAACTTTGTTATCAGAAACTGAGGAAGGGTTGAGACAACTTGTAGGAAAGATCAAGAGAGAAAGTGAAAAGATGGGTCTCCTTCTTAATATCAAAAAGACAAAGATCATGACGACTGCTGAAACAAAGGATAATAAAATAACCATCGATGGAGAACAATTTGAATGCTTGAAAGATTTTTGTTTCCTTGGATCCAAGATTGACCAGAGTCAAGGCTGCTGTCCTGTAATTAAGCGTCGAATCGCATTGGGCCACAGAGCAATGCTGAGCATGAACACAGTGTGGAAAAGTAAGGACATCGGTCTTTCGACTAAAGCCATAGTGTTTCCTATTGCATTGTATGGATGCGAAAGTTGGACAATGAAGAAAGCTGATTGGAGGAGAATAGATGGGTTCGAACTGTGGTGTTGGAGACGACTCTTACGAATTCCATGGACAGAAAAGGTCACAAACAGGGAGGTTTTGAAACGCATCACACCTGACATTTCACTTGGCGGGAAGATTACAAGAATGCAGCTCAAATATTTTGGACATGTGTCGCGATCTGATTCACTTGAGAATACAATAATGTTGGGAATGATGAGTGGGAAAAGAAGGCGTGGCCGACCGAGGATCACCTGGATAGACACTATTAAAACAATCACAGGCGTAAGTTTAGAGCAGTTAAGAAGGAAGGCACAAGATCGGAAAGAGTGGCGAGAGATGACCCATAGAATCGCCAAGAGTCGGATACGGCTAAATGGCTAAAAACAACAAAGTCTTGATTCGCCCACAAACAAAAAAATAATGGAACTATATTTAGTAGGAGTATATCTTAGACAAATCCGCCACTGTCAAAATGCAATTTCGTACTATGAAAAAAGATCGATTGTCATAAGAAAAGGGACTTCATTATTTGACATAATTTGGTGTGGATGTGTATCATTCATTAAAAACGCACCAACTGTTTCGTTTCCACTCAAAAGGGATTTTCACTCTATTTGAAATCTCTTGACATTTTCGATAACAAGCGAGTAAGTTAACAAAATTTGATGATTGTTTGAAAGAAGAGTCCTTTCTTTCGGGAAAGAAGTTTTGCTTCTACAAGTGCAATAATGCGCATTGATACAAGGTGATTCATAATCAACTCTACTTTTCCAGAATTGAAGAAAAATATGCTGTTAGAATCTGTTCCACAATCTTGAGTTTTTCGTTGCTGTTTTATATGTAGTTGGACAAGTCATGTAGTCGGACAAGTCGTGTGGTCGGACAAGTAACTTCTCGAATAGCATGTGTAGTCTCACATAACATTTGCTAGCTGTACTGCCATATAGATATAAGACAATTTGACAAGAGTCTTACAATTATGTGTTTCTCAAATTCACATCGTTGTTAGTAAATTCTTAAAGCTCGACATTAAAGTGTTCTAACGGTTCTTCAACTGTGCATAAGTAACAACAATGATGACGCCCTGTTACGAGGACGCTACAGCCTCTCAGTGTCAAAATTTTAATCATTTGTCGCAACATTTTGGAATATTATACAGAACTTGTTGGAGTTATACAATTGCTTTTTAATAATTGGAAAGGTTTTTATTGTTGGTGGAAGATTTTACAGATTTTTCAGATTTTATGCCATCAAAAATCATTAGTTTCAGAAACTAGTGATTTTCCCTTATATTTAACTGCATATAAGCTAACAATCTTAAAAATACTCATAATTATTCATAAAATATATTGAATGTTATATTATTTCTTTAAATAATCTTTCTTAAAATTTTCATAAAATTTCTTGATTTTGTACAATTTCTTCTTCAGTCAATAAGGTTTCAGTCATAGTACTTATTTGCCGATACTTGAAATTTTTATTTAAATACTGTAATAGATAATGAATAAATACATATTGATACATGAAGTCATCAATTCATCAGGATTTAAAAAAGGATAATTTAACAAGATAAAATTGCTTTAAATTTTAAAGAAAATTCGAGTTAGGTTTGACCACTTGAGGATAGGCGGGGCTTCGTAGTTCCAAAATATCCCACCAGTCTACTTTTTGGCTTCTGTTATAAACAAAGCCATGTGCTTCGTTTTAACCCTAGTAGATATAGAGGCTGAACTAAAAGATTTGATTTGGATGCAACGATTGTAAGCCTTCCAAAATTTTCAGATTGGATGTAGAGTTGATTATCGGCTATTGAAAAGACGAAAGCAATATATTTTCAAAGAAGGATTTAATGGATCACTTGAGGATAGGCGGGGCTTCGTAGTTACAACATATCCCACCAGGCTACTGCTTCGCATGTGGAATAAACAAAGCCATGTGCTTTGTTTTAACCGGTTTAGAAATAGAAGAAATATTAAAGAACGATTTCCAAGCGTTTTTACAGAATTATTACAATAACGATCTGCACCGTACTGAACCATCCGTCTTGAAATATGAAAAATCGACGATTTTTAAGTAATTCGCACAAAGTTATATGTTTGTTTATCCCACAATCTCTCGCCGCATGTGGGATACACGTCATACGTGACGTCAATAGGGGCGTAAGCCTCAAGTGGTCCATTAGGCGTATTCAAAATGAGTTCCCTAGCAATCAACTGTATTCTGTCAAAAATGAATTTGTTTATTGTTTCTCATTTTTTTCTTAGTCGGAATTTACAACAAACTATACAAAATATTTAAATATCTAGATTTCTATGAAACATTGGAGACATTACCTCTGCCTTAGATCCTCAACTTCCTTAATTGCTTTTTGGGAGCTCAATCACAACTTACAAATCACTGGATTTTAAAAGGGAACTGAGATATACTAAGAACTATTAAACGATTTCTATAATAATACAATTTAGCATTATAAATAAATGAAACCCTTCAGATAGAATAAACCATTGAACGTAAGATGGAAGGATCATTCACATTTTCAGAGTTAGATAGAGTCTGTTTGAAACTTAATCCCACAATCTTCAGAGAAGAAGAAGAAAAGAAGAAATCTATAGAGTAGATTTACTTACCTGTATTTCCTCTAAATTCGTCTACGTCTAAACTGATTCTGTAGTTGTAGGCTTCTCCTTTCATTCTGAAATTAGAATACTCAGCAAACACAACTTCTCCATCAAAATGTTCCAAATCGATTCGAAGAGTCATTCTGTCTTGTAGAGTTAGGACTGTTATGTGATCATTACCTATATCAAAGACAAAGAAAGTTTGGCATCAAAATTGATATTTGTTTTTTAAGATCATTTTAGCTTGAATCACAATTGTAAGAAACTAAAACTATAGATTACTCCTCTTCAGAAAGTTACTATGCTACAGAAAAAAGCACGTCTTATTTATTTTGAATACTATTTTTCAGATGAAGAGATCAAATAGATTTTTGAACAAACTGAAAAAAATTGAAGAAATTTGAAAGTCCATCTTTGTCAAAATTATTTTTTTGTAACATTGATTATTCTGCTTTAGTAAAAAATACATTCAGTCATTGTTTATATTTGAAGAACAACCTTATCGATAATGAAATTTAATAATATTAGTAACTAGATGTTTTATTAAAAATTATGAAAGCCATCATTATCAATTTCTTACAGTTGAAGAAAACAAACAATGAAATACACATTTAAAATTTTACTAATGACGAAAGTTTTATCAACTCATCATTCTGTAAAATTTAATAAACAGCAGCATTTTATTCATCTTAATCCATAATTTGCTTTTAGCTTTCAGATCCTTTTTAACTTTGTGATTGTCTTGCAAGTCCCAGTGGACCTATTTTACTTCAACCAGAAATCTATTTTACCTCAATGCTGTAGATCTAATTTTGGCGAGTCCATCCTTCTAGTTTTAAACATTTTAATAGTCGCATCCAGTTTTGATAGCCTCATAAAATAGCTTCGTTAATACTAATGGTAATTTGCCTAAATATACTTGAAATTATCTACAAAACATTTGAATAGGGATGGTCTATTTCTAATACAAAATCTAATTAAAGTCAGAATGGCATTAAACCAAAGACATGTGTATAAAATTGTTAAGAGAGTTTCATTCGCCTTGTAAATTTGCTTTTAGTAAACTAAAAATATATATACCGAAGAAATATATACAGTCTAATTTTTATTCTTTGTTGTAGTATTTTTTATATTAATTTTACTCTACGAATATTATAATTCTTTTAATCAAACTTTTAAATTCCTTGTAAAAATGTAATAAAAATAGCTCAGAATGATGACTATTATTATGAATTATATCTATCAAAGAATATTGTAGTCATTGACAAATTATCAATGAAGATATTTCTACTATTAAGGCTTATGAAGGTGTTTCCCACAATATGTGGATTTGACGTGTCAGAGTGTCATTGAAGTAAAACTAGTTTTTGTGGAAGATAATTTTAGTGTTATTGATTCCTAAGTTATTATTGGAAGTTTTTATCAAAAGAAGGGCTAAGAACTCTTGAGTTGGTAGATACTGTTGTTAAATTCTAAATTGTTCCTTCTTACCTAACCAGAATTCTTTATTTAAGGTTCCGAATCCATTTTTGTATTCAGTCCAGTTGCGGAAGAAATTCTCTCTTGGTTCACCAAAGTCATCCCTTCTCTGAAATACCTATAAGAAAAAATACAAATAATTAAAGATGAGTATTAAGTAACTGTGCTTGCTGTGTGCAAAATAATGACTCCAAAAAAGCAAGACATCAATAAAATTACTAAACAAGCTTCTTTTTTGAAGCAATTGTACAGTTGTTGACGTTAGAATCTGATAGAGAAGTTTGTCGAAATTTGGTTCGAGTCCCAAGAGTGGAAGAAGAAAAATCAAATTACAGAAAATCAAAGTTAAGTAACAAGTTTACGGAAATAAACCTTTTATAAACTTCGTAATACTTCAAAAAGTAATTTTTAATATTTTTCCCCAAAAAATAAGCTTTTTCTCCATCCGATACAAGTTATAAAAAAGTTGCAATTCTTTAATGTTTGCTAAATTACATGTTATTTCTTGTTAAAGATATGAGAATTAAGTAAAAGAGATTAAGAATTTGTAAACATTATTTGAAACACTATTGGGAAAAATTGTTTGTAGCTGGAAATTTAGCGGCGATTGAGGATTTGATTGAAAAGGAATCTTATTTGAACAAAGCAGTGGTATCTTAGTTGCAGAGAAGAGCCGACTAGGTATTTGTAAATTGTGAAATCATATGCATAAATTCTGACACTTATTACCGGAAATGCTACATACAATCCCAATCTTACTGCCAACTTGGGATGTAAAAGTTATAAAGCTTTACTGGAACTTTAAAAAAAATCTGATAAAGATGCAAAATGCCAGAACAACTAGTTTTCCAGTCTATATATAGGACCTTTACTTACGAAAACTATTCAATACATTTTCTGTACAAATACCAAATATAACGGAAAATACGAGGGTGAGTCAAATGAAAACCTTAAAAATGTAATTATAAATCGAAAATTCGCGCCATTGTTCTATAAGTTGGCAGTAGGGTTTCAAAGGTTTCAAGAATGCCCGACAGGTGGCAGATTACTGGAGAGAGGTGAAACGCTACAACATGACCAGTGCAAAATAGCTGCTGCGCTTGCAACATGCACCAATGAAGAACAGCGGTCTGTCACACGTTTTTTGAGCAGTGAAGGTGTGAAACCTATTGAAGTCCATCAGCGAATGAAGGTCCAGTATGATGATGCATGTTTATCACTGCAGCAAATGTATGAGTGGAGTAGGAAGTTCACGAATGGGGTGACTTCTGTGACAGACGCTGCGCGCAAGGGTCAGGCAGACCGTATTGTGACACCAGAGTCTATTGCAGCTGTTAAAGCCATTGTGATAAAAATCGCCGTGTGCCGTAGATGAAATTGCCGCAAATTTGAACATTAGTGAGGGCTCAGCACATTACATCATTTATGACTTGCTCAAGTTTCCCAAAGTGTCCGCAAGATGGATGCCTCGGCAGCTTACTGAAGAACTGAAAGTGCGACACGTTGATGCCTGTTAAGAACTTTTGTGGCACTTTGAAGCAGAAGGTGATGCTTTCTTGTGAGGGGACGAAACCTGAGTAACCTGCCACCAACCAGAAACAAGCAAGCAAGCAATGGCGCCATTCCTTATCACCACTGAAAGAGGCGATGGGAGGAAAGAAATGTCGGTCCGATGAAGAGGTACAACAGGTGGTGCACGAGTGACTGCGCACATGATCAAAAGATTTTTTTTCCAGAGGAATCCGTGCACTTCCTACGCGCTGGAGGAAGTGTGCTGAACGTCATGGAGACTAAAAATGATACACTTGTATTCCATTTTTGTTCGATAAATTAAATTTTAAAAAATAGTTAAGGTTTTCAGTTGACTCTCCCTCGTATTAAGAAAATAGAATAAATTCCTATAATTAAATACAGTAAACTTCACTTATAGAAAATATCTTATCTTTTTTCTTGGGATAACAATGTAAGAATAAAGTAATAAAAACAATATTCCACTGAGCAAAGCAGAGCAGTATTCTCTTAGAATTTGGTTAGAAATTTCTACTTAAATATTGCCTATTCCAATATAAGGTCTTTTCCAAAAGTGAAAATTGAGTCGAAAATTTTTATAAAATAATGTTTTTCTGCATTACTTTCTTTCTGTTTCCTCATCTGTAATACATTGATTTATTATTTTTTTTAAAAATTGATGGATATCTCTTAATTTTTGTACAAAAGCGTGTTTCTATAATATTTAGTGATTATAACTTACTGTCCATCCGCCCCCAACTGTCTTCATATCACAGTAGACTTGGAATGGAGTTGGGTTAATTCTTCCTTTAGGATACACATTATAAATTCCACTTTTTCGAATTCCTAAGATTTCAATTATAAAATTATAAAATATAATAAACTTTACTATTTAGAAATTCATAAACGATGTGACTTCTATTGTTGAAAAGTACTTTATTCAATACTATTTTCGAGAGATAGAGATAAATACGTAATCAAACAATCTTTACCTTGTCTCAACTGAATTTCAAGACAGTTGGAAGGTAGAAGAAAATGGGATTCCGTTTGTGTAGCGTTAATAGAAAGTCCCTGATCAACATTCTCCGGCTGAAAATGTGGCTCTGAAACTAAATAAAAAATGAAAGAGGAAAA
>JAFIDM010076585.1:32426-46499 GCA_023159025.1 Thereuonema tuberculata | reverse complement strand
TAAAATTGAATGAGCATGAATAATAAAGTTTTCGAATGATAAAGAAGTGGTAAACTATTATCATGCGCGTAATCTCATTAAGATATTGTTGGCAACTATGGACATTCATGAAATGCCAATCTCTATTCTGAAGACTAACAATCAAAGTGAATAAAAAGGAGAAACAATTTGTTGCTTACGTATGCTTACGTTGCTTAAGTATTTGTTGCTTACGTATGTTGAATGCAATAGAATGAGGAAATTCATTGTTTTTTCTTGTGATGAAGTGAGAAAGAGAAATATGCAGAGATAGGAACCGACAGATATCTTTCGCAGATATTCTGGAAGAAAACTAAGTATGAATTACATAGAAAGATGAATGTCTCGTTGACTATAAAAATTAATCTATCATAGTTTAGATTAATGATGGAAGAGCTTTATTGTACTCATGAATTGATAGTTTTATATAGAGTTTTAGGCAGCATCCTAAGCCTATTATGTGATCCGTGAAGCCATAGAAATGGACGTCATCTTACAGTTCGATAACTGGACCATTCAAAGATACAGGAGTAACGGATATCGACAGGGTAAAACGATGCAATAATCTTCGGTGGTTTAACTACATACACCCAAGTTTAAAGAAAGTAATTTTACACTTACATTGTTACCATGCGAAGGATTCATCAAGTAGAATCAAACGCTGTCAAGTTTTATCGAACAGTTATAGAACATGTAGACATTGAGCGTTGATGTTTTAGTAAAAGATTATAACATTAACATTGCAATATGGATTCATCGAGTGCGTTCAATAGAATTTTACCATAAACGAACTATATAAACTCTGTTGCAGAATTATAGTTAAAGTTGATACTTTAGATTAGCATTACATTCAACTGTGAATCAAATGAATAGACTTCTATACTAGTTATAGATAGTACTGTGTACAGGCTTCGATAGAAGTGAATAACTTAATGTGTAAATGAAATATAGAACAATTAATGATCACTATAAAGTGTAGTTTGTCTTTATTAGAGGTGATATTCATTGACTTTAAAGGCAAATAGAATGGTTACATCAATATCATATCATTCATCCGGATCCAAAATACTTTCAGCTCTGTTAATCTTCTGTGTTAGTTTGAATATCTATTATATTATTTAATGATTTCTTACTAATTGGAAATAATTCTATATATATTAACTGAAAATTGAATAATAAAAGTTTTTTTTTTCATCAGAAACCGTGTTTCTTTCCCACCATTAAAAACGGGAGGACGATGGACTGACGTTAGCCAAGAAACGCCGGCATCCTTATCTAGTGCGACCCCAAAGGACATACAGTTCTGTAGTGAGTTATTTTACTGTATTTCTAAAATGTATTAGACATTTATAAATGAAGTATTTGTAAATCAGTATCCCCGAATTATTGAGTGGGGATTTAATTTTGTCAATATCTTCGCGATGCTGAGAATGGAATTGATTTATTCGTTCTCTTTTATCTTTTGTGATCTATATAGTCAATGGACGGAGATATGTTCTAGAAGCAAGTGATGAAAATTCCGCCCAAAATTTTCAGACAAAAAAAGGAGCGAGTGTAAATATCCAATGATAATAATAAAAATAAAAATAATCAGAACCCATTTTGCCGAACGAGGACATTGGTTCATTAGCACTCCTCTCGTTACAGAACTGTATGTCTTCAATTTTGCTGTGCTTCAGAAGAATGAATCCAACTTTATATAATATTATAAATATTAAATCTTGCAAACCCAGCCAAAAAAACTTTGAAGTACCAAAAGCTATCATTTGGGTTATTTTCATTTTTCGGCTTTCGGTTTATATTATAATTGCGCACTTATTTATTTCAGTTTTATTCTATTTGTGCTCGTTTTTCTGTAAATTTATTATCCTTTGGTTGTTAAGTAAATGTGTCTGTGATGATTATGAGTAAAAAATTAATTACTGTTACTATGCAGTTTCAATGTACAAAAAGCTTTGCATTTTTTAATACTGATATTGTAGTTATTAGTTAATTTTAGTTACTATTCAATAGTGATTACCTGTTTTAGCTACTATCTATAAGCTATTACAGCTATTTACTTTTTAATGTTAAATAATTCTGGTAAATTATTAGAAATATTGATAATCAGAACTAAAAACAACCGTCAGTTTTTATATTTGGAAAAAAAAAGAATCCTAACAAATCCTACAAAACCAAAGACAAGTAATAGGATAAAGATAAGTTTCAATAGGATTTTGCAATATTAAACAAATAACAAAAGATATCCACATTTACAGAAACCTTGGCTTTCAAAAGATCCAACATCCAATACCTGAAGGTGGTGGAGATGAGGATGCTGAAATGGATGTGTGGGGTGACGAAGAAAGATAGATTAAGAAATGAGTATATTCTGGGAACTACGAAAGTGGCAACTATTGAAGATAAAATGCAAGAAAAACGACTCAGATGGTTTGGACAAGAAGAGAAGATGATTATGTGGGGCACAGAGAATTGAAGATGGAGATACAGGGGAAGAGAAAGAGAGGACGTCCTAAGAAGCGATGGCTAGACTTGATTGAAGAAGATCTTAAAGCCAAAGGGATACGGAGAGAGTGGTCGCTGGATAGGAAATGAGGGAAGAAGCTCATCAAACACAGCGACCCCATTTAAAATGGGAAAAGCTGCAGAGAAAGAAGAAGAAGAAGAATCCACATTTACTTTGATTCATTAAATGTGATATAGAATAATACTTACCTTTTCCATTGTAGATGAGATGTAATGCTTGCTGCAAGGATTTTTCGACATTTGCAATAAGATTAAAAAATGTAGAATCATTGGTGAGGGATTGACTTTTACAAAACTGGTGGCAAATGGAATACAATAATAGGAAATGTAACAGACAAACCATTTTGCTCATTCTGAAGTGATTTTTAAGCAATATTAAATCAATATTCCTAATAGTATATAAGAAAAGAAAAAAGCGGAACGTGCAGTGAGACCAGACAATAACCTTCAGTTACAACCATTTGTTGATTAATGAGAAATCAATTCGGATTTATATATATTCTAGAACTAACTGTGATAACCGGAAGGTTAAAGTTCAGTTAAATGGCTTTCGTAGAGTCTAACGTGTAAAAATAGTTACTAAGCACATATTCCTAAGTTGATTTTGTTTATTCCTAGTTTACAGTCTCTAATAGGTTTGTAAATATAGCATCATTATTATTTCTTGTATATTTTTCACTAAAGTTTGACTATTAAGTGAAATGGGATGTCTAAAATTTATTTCGTAAAATAAAATACGAGTAAGATTAGATAATGTTAAATGTAGATAATGTTAATGTAGAAATGAGACTTGTATTCTATCTGTAATTTTTCCATGATATGAAAATTTTATATTTCTATGGAAATTACGAATTTTATTTAAATTTCATCTATCTAGTAATGAAGTGAAGAATTAACCTTCAGCTACAACTAAATGATGGGAAATCATTTAGGTTTTTATATATTTTCTAAATCTAAGTGTGATAACCGGAAGGTTGAAGTTCAGTTGCTAATTCAGTTCGAAATCTCTAATGTCTAAATTCTAAGCAATAGCTAAGCAGAGAGATACTTCATTTTTTCTTGTAATATTTTAGATTCTTCAATTCTCAGTATTTTTCAATTTTCTTTATATTTAATAAAAGATATTATTGTTTCGTGTATTTCTAAAAGTAATTTTTATAAATGAAACTTACATTATGTGATATTCTATTTCTTTAATAATAAAGTTTTAGTTTCTATGAAAATTACGAATTTTATTCAAATTTCATCAATTCAGGAATGTACTTAATAAGTAATAAGTCCATAGTTCCTCCAAATCTCCTCTATTGTGGTCGTCATATTATTATTGAAATAACCACATCTTCACATCAATTAAATATATTAAATAAACTACATTTATTCAATATATTTAATAACAGCAAATTTTCGGAAAAAATATCATTTTTCCTTTTTCAAGCTTATTCGAAAACTAAACAGTTTCTGGCAGTAACAAATCATTAGACATGAACATAAAATCTTAAATCATTATTAACACACATTTTGCTATTAATGGTTTGTTTTGTTTGTCATTAATGATTTTATGAAATAATATTATATATGTTGTAAAGTATATTCATATACATGAAATAAAAATGAAAGAAGATATTCTTTCCGAAAATTTGATGTTATTTAATATATATTGAATAAGTGTATTTTATTTAATATATTTAATAGGTTTGAAGATGTGATTATTTTAATAATAATATAACGACTAGAATAAAGGATATTAGGAGAAAATATGATTCCTGACTTGATGAAATTTGAATTAAGTTCGTAATTTTCGTAGAAACTAAAACATTATTATTAAAAAAAATCGAATATCACATAATGTAAGTTTCATTTCTAAATATGACTTCTGGAAATACACAAAAACAATAATATCTTTTATTAAATATAGAGAAAATTGAAAAATACAGAGAATTGAAGAATCCAAAATATTTCAAGAAAAAATTAAGTGTCTCTCTCTCTCTCTCTCTCCTTAGCTATTGCTTAGAATTTAGACTTTAGTTATTTTAATAATGAACTTAATAATTTTTTTTTTAATTTGTGCTGCAATAAAGATGATGTGATCAGAATTTTTTTTCTGTAACTAAATAAGAATAACTATAACTGCAACAATTTTGTAACTATTAATAACTGTAACAATAATAGAAATAGAACTTCAATAATTTGTGAATTTAGTTATTGCTGGCGTGGTTGGATTTGAAGTACTGTATATTTAACTAATTTATTCCTATATAATAAAAAAAAATTAATGTAATAATTGATGAATAATTTTCATTATTGGCTTTCTGTATGATGAGAAATTTTAAATTATTATTTATCGGAAGCGCAATGGTGTCACAAAAGAAAAAAATACATAATAAATTTGCCCTTCCGACGATCATTAGCTTCAGTACTGAGACCTTGTTGTTTACTAGTGACTGCTCCTGGCTGATGATCGCCAAAGAGCATGAAACAGCTGTTCCAGGATGTCACTTGATAAACAATTTGGTCTCCCCCATTGTTGTTTGTTATTATTTATATTCGTTTAACACTGAATTTGATGTCAGTTTCACAATAATAATTATTGCTTTATTTACTTAATCCAAAACATTGATTTTGAAAATGAAGGAAATGTGATAAATTTAAACATAAAATACACATCATAATACACAGCATTATGTGAGAAGTTTGAATTAAGACCAAATTCTAAAATTTATTATTGCAGGACGAGAACCAACAGCATTTTCACATCTTAACAGAAATTAAGAATAGTGCTGGAGTTATAATATTTAGAATAACATCATTTAGAAATTTGTAAAATTAATACCCAAAATCGGTGTATACCCAATATTCAACAACAGAGATTTATAAGTTAGAATTAACTATACAGAACATTAAAAGAATGAAACATTTGTGAAATAGACATATATTTTCGGAGGTATGTTGGTAATAACTCAGTTGCATGTCGTTGAAAATGTGTCAATAGATATTTGTTAAAAACTAAATGTAAAATATTCAATTTGAAAGTGAAAAAAATTTCATTGTCTATTCGACCTTTTGGAAGCTGGACTGTGGCGAAACTCACCTAAAGACCCTAGAGTCCATTTTTAGTTACGAAGGATAATTTATTTCTATGAAGTACTATAAATTGATGGAACCCTTTATTTTCAACAACTGTATTAATTCCATCATTTCAATTTACGCGAAATATGTATTAATTAGAAAAGAAGATAAGTGAAGAAAATAATTTTATAGTAAAAATTAAAAATAAAAATTTTCTGTTTATCCTTTTAGAGAAAAGGCCTGAAAAAAAATAATAATCTTGAATTCATTTTTTGGTTACAGATGCTAATATTTTAAATGAGTCATTTATTTTCACTTAAAGTTTTGTTTAAGTTTGAATATTATTATGTTAAATTGATCCAATCTTAAAAATTAGGACTAAGTAATAAAATTTTGTAATTCCTTTCATTATTTACTGTTAAGTTTTTTAAGACTACTTTGTATTCTTTAATTCTCTATTCATTCTCTATTGATTCATTCATAAATGGAACTTCATTATTGCTTCTTCGGTAGTTCCCAGATAAACTTCCCTATCAAATAAAATGTGATGTAAATTTTATTTTGTAAAATAATTATTCGACTTGTTACACAATTCTTACTATTCTTAATATATTCGAATTAAATCTTTGAGTAGGAGCTATTCTAAAATAACATCATTTTATTTTCTTCAAATTTATTATTTTAGTACTGGGTTTAATTCTTTTAAAATTATTTTAATATCACTACAAATTATACATATGATTTTATTAGCATTTCTTTTTCTATTAGGAAACAGACTCGTATTAGAAATAAACTTTCAATAAGTTGTTAATTTAGTAATTTAGTAATTATTGATTTTGAAGTAATAATAGTTAACCAATTTATCTTAATGAACATTAAAATAATAACTTTATTCCACTTCCTATCTGATGTGAAATTCTATATTCATTTTATCATTACTATATATCATTACATATTATATATTATGTTACATATATCATTATTATATTCACTTTACACTGAATTTGATTAAAAGTTTTACTATAATGACTTTAGCTTTACCTACTAAATCCAACATATTCATTTTGTGAAAGAAATTAAGTAATTTTTTTTCATATAATCCTACAATTAAATATAAAAAATATAATATAAATACATAAAATAATATAATATAAAATATAAATATACAATTGAATAAACTTATAATCCTACAATTTGTTATTGTACAACAGAATCAATAGCATTTTTTAAAAATCTAATAATATCAATTTTTAACGTGTGTATAAATTAAGTTTAAATTATATATATATACTTTAAAAGACACACAAAAATATTTATATATTAATTATTCTTTTATTAATCTAATAACAAATATGTTCGCAAGTAAGTATGAATGTATCTGAAGATGTAGGAGTTAAATTTATCACATCTTTTTTAGATTGTTAAAATTTATGCTTATTACTGGGATCTAACCAAAACCCAATGCCACCGGTTTATAAGATGGAGTTAAACTCCACAAGACTCACAGAATTAAGAATTTATAATGTAGAAGTAATTTTATCAGAAGTTTTTGGATATATGTTAGTAACGAATCAGTTGGATTTGGTTGCGAATGTGTTAAGTTACTCAGTTGTGTCTTTGTTTTTCAACGAAATAATAAAACATTCATTTTGAAAGTGAAGCCAATTCCATTTTCTATTTGATCGTTTCGACGTCTCTCTTAAAAGACTCTAGAATCCATTTCAGAAACTATTTTATGTTATGAGGCTTTTAATTAATGTAAAATGATATAAATCCTAAACTTAAAACTTTAGGATTTAATATCATCCTTTGAATTTACGCACTTAATTAGAATAGAGCGATTATAAATAATTGCAAGTTAGTACTTTTATAAAAAAAAAAACCTAAATATTTTCTTTTTAAAGAGAAGCTTAAATTGATTACAATAATCTAACGATTACTAAATATATAATCTACATTACTAAAATCTTTTATTTCTCTGTCAGTCTCTCCGGCGCATTTGTTAATTTCCCTTGCTGAGCAACTCAGATTATAAAATGTGGGAAAATTTATTTTATGTGACCTATAGATGTTGGAAACCCCTATAATAGTAAATACATTTTAACATTTATAGATGATTTCTCAAGGAAGGGATTTGTATGTATGGTTAAATCCAAGGCTGATGTGACTCAGAGAACGAAGGATTTTATAGAATTTGTCGAAAGACAAATGAATCAGAAAGTAAAGAGTTTAATGTCCGACCAAGGTCGCGAATACCTAAATGATGAACTAAAATCCTATTTAAAAGAAAAGGGTATAAAACAGAGTCTATCCACAGCATATACGCCCCAGAACAATGGTATTGCTGAGCGTTATAATCGAACACTCTTAGACACTTCTCGCACTTTATTAGTTGCTTCTAAGTTA
Source organism: Thereuonema tuberculata (assembly GCA_023159025.1). NCBI lineage: Eukaryota > Metazoa > Arthropoda > Chilopoda > Scutigeromorpha > Scutigeridae > Thereuonema > Thereuonema tuberculata. The sequence goes on along the minus strand of JAFIDM010076585.1, from coordinate 38,483 downwards.
CCTCTTAGTTATTGGGTATTTGCAGTGGAGTGTGCAAATTACTTGTTAAATCGTTCACCATGTAAAAGCATAAACAACAGAATTCCACTAAAAGTATGGAACAAAAATAAATATGATCCCAATGTCAAGCATTTGAGAAAATTTGGCTGTGTTGCATATATAAAAGTACCAAAAATGCAACGTAATTCCAAGTTCCAGGACAGAGCTATTAAGGGCATACTTGTAGGCTACTCGCCGAGAATACGAGGATACAAGGTATGGATACCCGACAAACGCAAGCTAGAAGAATCCAGCCACGTTTATGTAAATGAAGGTTTATTGGGAGCTGAATTAATCAAGTCCAAGGAAATTTCATCTCAAGACTATCAAGATGCATTCACATTGAGGAAGAATGGTGAAACTGAATCCAGCGAATCAGAGAGATCAGTAAATGAAACGGAAGCATTAACAGATACTGAAGAGGAATCCGAATCCGAGAAGCAAAGCATAGATAAAGGTATGAGATTAAGATCAGGCAAAATAAAAGGATCTAAGCCCATTGAAGCGTCTGCATTTCATGTTAGAATAAATGAACCGCAAAGTTACATCGAAGCAATAGAAAGTGATGAGTGTGAAAAATGGAAAGAAGCTATTCACACTGAATTGAAAAATATTAGTAAACGCGATACGTGGAAACTAGTGAAGGTGCCAAGATATGCAACACCTTTGACTTCGAAATGGATTTTTCGAGTTAAGTATCATCAGAACGGGAAGGTGGAGAGATACAAAGCAAGACTGGTAGTCAACGGTTACACACAGAGAAAATATGTGGACTACAACCAGACCAACGCACCTACCCCGAGTTTGACTAACATCCGATTACTATTAGCAGTAGCAGCAGACCAAAACTGATATAAAGGCAGTGTGATATAAACGCAGCATACTTATACGGTAATCTGGAGGAAGAAATATACCTAACCCTACCAGAGGGAGTAATTTGTAATCGAGACAAATATAACGGAGTGCGCTTCCTGAAAGCGTTATATGGTATAAAACAGGCTGGGAGACAGTGGTACCAAGAATTAAAGGGTAAACTGGATAAAATCGGATTTGTGCTAATTAAATCCGAACCATGTATTTATATCAATACTAGTGCATCATCGAAGATAATAATTATCGTGCATATAGATGATATACTGATTTTAAGCAAGAACTCAGAAGAAGTAGATCGTACGTTGGACAAGTTAGAATCCTTGTACAAAATCAAAAGGTTGGGAACCATTCATGAGTTTCTAGGAATGGAAATCAAATACAATCGTCCAGAAGGAAAGTTGGAGATAAATCAATACAAATTTATCTGCGATCTTTTGAATGCAAATAAGATGCAAGACTGCAAAGGTGCAACTACACCCCTAGAAGATAATAGGAAGCTGCAAATAAGAGTGAGCAAATCTATGACTCATCAAGAGCAAACAAGTTACCGGAGCATTATTGGGAGTTTAAACTATCTCAGAAATAGCAGTAGACCGGATATAAACTACGCAGTCAATCGACTTTCGAGAAAGATGACGAACCCCAACGAGCAAGACAAAAATTCAACTGAAAAGAGTTCTAAGGTATCTACAGCAAACGAAGAATTTGAAATTGGTGTATTCCAAATCCGAGGATCAACTCAGGACTTACTGTGATGCGTCATGGGCAGACGATTTGGTAGATAAAAAATCCACGTCTGGATGTGCAATGATACTGAGCAACGGAGCTGTACATTGGCTTACAAAGAAGCAAGGAGTAATTGCAAACTCTACTCAGGAATCTGAATACGTGTCATTAGCCACAAGTGTAATTGAAATTAGAGCCATAAAAAACGTACTCACAGAGATCCAAGAAAGTAAATATGTTACTTGCCCCAGCATAGTTTATTGTGACAACCAAGCGGCGATAAAACTCGCGTCTGGAACTGTAAACAAAAGTAAAAGTCAACACATTGATCTTAAGTATCACATAATTAAAGAAGTCGTAGAAAAGAATGAACTGGTTCTAAAATATGTTGAATCATCAAAGAATGTAGCAGATGGTTTAACAAAACCGTTAGCAACTGGGAAATTAAATAACTTCATAGAACAGTTGGGAATGGAGTATTAAAGTTTTAAAATAAAAAGAAAAAAAAATACATCCAAAGCAGAGGGAGTTTTGTGGGAAAATTTATTTTATGTGAATAAAATAAATGTGAGTAAATTTAAATAGCTTTAAATGTATTTTTTAAAGTGAAATTGAAATAGTAGTAATTGTAGAATTACGTCACTAACGAAAACAAAACAATCTGCCGAGCTACAGGAAATGAGCTCGATGAGAAATGAAGTTGCTATAGAAACGGTAACAATAAAACCTCAGTAATATTGGAACTAATCGAGCAGTCGGTTGGGTTAATACGATGCTGAAATGCTGTGTGCATTTAAACAATTTATCAGATCTAATATCTGAGGAAAGCTAAGTAATGTTTAGTAATGGCATCGAGTTCCCATAATAAAGTAAATAAGTTAGTATTGATATCTTGAGTTTAATTTAAGGTTTTTTTCGTCCGACGAAACATGGCGTCGGTTCAGAACAAAACTGACGGAGATAGATTCATGTAGCAGGATTGAAAACTACATTTGGGTAAGCGATAAAGTTGGCAGTGATTTCCAAGAAGACATCGCAGTACCGCATTTACCGAGGGATGGTAAATAATTGCAACGAACTCAACGATTTTGTAAGTAAAACTTATTTAAGACTGTTCCGGGATACATCGGAAGACAGCGAGAGACCTAACACATACGGCCTGCAAAAATAGCTGACCCTTGTAGCAGTCCAGTTAGAAGACAACGGGGACATTTAGTTAAATGATAAATATTATCAATATAGGCTAGAACTCATTAAAGCTTAATTTAGATAGAATTAAATAATATGATTATTCATCTAGTTAAGTGAAGTGCATCAAGGATAGATTGCAGAACGATCTTATTTGTACAGTGATAAAATAGATTTTTCGATGGGAATAATTAACTGTTAGACTAATTTTAACAGCGATCCTAGAATAAAAGTGATAAAAGAGAATAGCGTTTATCAGCTGCTAGGCAAGATTCAACTCAAGTGATTTTAGGAAAGTTGAATTAGAAATATTAAACAATCGATCGTTAGTTTATCCAAATATTGAAATGGAATAATTAATATTAAACGGATGAGTTCAATTCATACTAGTTAATTTTAGCCAGTGAAACCATACAAGTGAGAATGCTAATTAGATTAAAATTAGGGTAGATAAAATGATTCGAATGATTCATACTAGATGAATCTAGTCAGTGAAACATACAAGTGTGAAAACCATTTAGATAAATATTAGGGTAGATAAAAATAAAAACCTAATACATATATTCACACTAGATTGAATAGCAGTGAATTATGTGGGACAGAAATAGTTATCATTAAATCATATTAGATAAAAGTATTTAAGGACGATTATCAGCGCGGGCCTAAAGTTCCAATAATACGAAGACTTGAAGTTAAGAAGAACTGATAGCTGTGGTAATCAACGAAGTGATATGAACTATTAAACCATGAACTTGAAATAATTGAAAATAGAACTCTTGTAAAGGAAGAATTGTATTATATATGTTATAATATATTTGTTATAAAAAAAAAAACCCTGTGTGTGTTTCCACTCAAGTTATTTATACATTACTTAAATGCTCAGCAATCCTAACTAAATATTATTCAATACTGCTAGATTAATAATTCAATAGGAAATAGTTAGTAATAATTCCAACATAAAATCCTCTTTTTCTTTCTTTTTTTTCGCCTTTCACGGGATTCGAACCGAGGACCTTGGTCCTCGCAGTCAGGAACGCTAACCATTGGGCTACTGCTGGTCCTCCAATATTCAATCCTACTTTTATTCTATTTGTTCCCTCGCTATCAAATAATGAGTTCATTCAAAAGGAATAAAATATCACTTTTTGCCTTAACCGCATGGAATTGATTCTTGTTGGATTATCTCATACTTTCCAAGGGGGAGACAAGGGGATGGTCTAGTTTTATTTAAGATTTTTGTTGTAAGTAATTAATATTTTTTGGAAATAAGTTATTTTGCACTCAACTTTTTATTTTATTTGGAATATTGATAAAAATATCAATAGGTGTATTCTTAAAAATTACAAATAAATAATTAAATTTTTGAGTTCCATTTAATATTTTAAAATGATTGAACTTTTATTTATTTATTTTAGTATTTATTGAAATGCAGTTGAAATATCATTTTCAATAATTAAAGATTAAAATTACTTTTAAGATTTATATATTTAAATTAATTACGGATAAAAATTCCCATATTTATAATTTTCCTTCTAGAAGTTAAAGAAATAAATAATTTACGGAAATAAAGACATAAAGCAAGAAATAAACAGACGAAAATTAATCTCAATATCAAGTTGATCGTCTATTTTTGTACTTTGAAATTAAAGCGAATAAACAAGTCAACTACCCTTTGAATAAGTTCAATGTCACTTAATATGAAAGATGTCTTATCAATAGATATGGTTTCAAACTTAGTTCCTGGTTATTATTATTAAAGAATTATTTTTAGTAAATAATATTATTAAAGAATTACTATTATTATTAAATAATTATTAATAAATACTATGCCTTAAAACTTGATAGTTGTAAAAAAGTATCATTTAAAAGTTGTAAGCTTTCAGACTTATGATGGTTCGATTTGACGATGGTTTTAAAGCGATATACATTTAGCAGAACAGTATCTTTTCAATTATTAAAAAAGTCAACTATTCAGACGCCAATTTACATTTAAAACTTAAAAAATTCAACAATACAACAACGTTGGTTTCGAAACTCAACTTGTATGGCTTCTTTATCAAGTTTATACTCCCCTGCCTTAAAAGCGATCCTCCTTTAACAGGATTCGTTGTTACAAACGATAATTGCATTAAGAGATACGGATGTAAACCAAGAAATACTATCGGGGCCATTCTTAATCGATAAAAGTCTCCTTGCAATAAAGATCACATTTTAAAAAAACAAGATATTAACGGTATTCGTTGCCAATGTAGCAACTCGTAAAACAATGCATATTTATATATTGGCCAGTCAAAAAGAGCGTTAGGTAAACGCCTTGATGAACATGTAAGTGCCGTAAAAAAAGGCAATATATTGTATAATACAGCTGTCCACTGCTATACGAATGGCCATATATTGGACACCAACAAACCTAGGGGGGAGGGGGATATAAACTTGATAAAGTAGCCGTACAAGTTGAGGTTTCGAAACGTACATGATTTTATTTTTGCATTTTTTAAGTTTTAAATGTAAATAGGTGTCTGAATAGTTGACTTTTTTTAATAATTATAAACGGCACGTAAAATTGAACTGTTGTATCTTTTCAAATTCGATCTTTTCCGTTGCTAACGATGTACATAAATCATGTTCCACTTAGTGTTCGCAGTACGTTTAAGGTAGGCTAATGATATTAGGTATGTTACGTGTATTAGATACATTTCTACTTACGATGTATTTATAGAAGCATTACCCCATCATTTGTACTAGATATTAAAAAAATTGAATTTCTTTCAAAGTTTCATTATTTGTTTTTTAAAACATTTTAATAAAATAGTTTTTCTTATTAGTGCCATTCATTCAAAAAGAATTCTAATATCATAGATAACATAGAAATAAAAGAATTTGACGAACTTATTAGGCCTATATAGTTTAGTTCAAATGAACCTGTTTATTCGTATTACTGTTATTACTCCGTAAGAAATTTACAATATGAACGATATTAATTACTGTGAAATAAAAAAATAATTCCACACAAAATTAAAATTGAAAAAAAAAATAAAAAAACACATTCCAAACAGCCAAACTATTATTTTTTATTTTAAAATATAAAATGAATGCGTTATAGATTAAAATAAAATTTGTTTAGGCCGTCACACTACACTAGAATAAAACATTATATACCATTTATTTTTTTTTTACATTAAAAAAATAACCGGTTTCGCCAAGTCACGAAGCTTTGGCAAGCGATTACAA
>JAFIDM010076585.1:11218-27426 GCA_023159025.1 Thereuonema tuberculata | reverse complement strand
TAGCAAACCTACAGATAAGGGTGTCATCTTAAATTATATGTCCTATTGTCTTTTAAAGTAAATAATGTTCATATGGCTATTCGTAGAGCCTTTCAATTTATCTAATACCTTAGACAATTTCAATGAAGAGATCAAAAATGTTCACAATATATTAATAGCTAATGATTATTCACTTCCATTTATTAAGAGCCATACTACTAATGCACTCAAAGAATTTTATAATAACTCTAATCCCCGTCCCAACAAATCATTTGCAATTCCTATCTATTTCATACCACCCAACTATATTCTCTGACCTATCAAAAAAGCCTTCGTTCCTACAATATAGTCTTAACATCACATGCCAACAATTCATTCCGTTCATGCTCTAGCTGACAGCTTCTACTTCTCATACCACCTCTTAGGGTGAGTTCCGTTCGACACCCAGCTACTGGATGAAGCATCTCCACATGATTTGTCATTTCATTGGTTGCTTCAAGCTTTATAGTCCATGCTTAAGTCCGTTGTAATCACCTGACATAGCTTCCTGATGAGGCGAAAATTTTTGAAATTGTATATAATGTTTTTATTCTAGTCTAATGTATCGGCCTAAACAAATTTTATTTTAATTTTTTATTCTTTTTTATGTCGAAGATTAAGTTAACCATATACTAAACCAATATTAATGTTAATGGGATTAGTTTTAGACTTCTATACAAAGCGTTGCTCATAGCAAGAAAAGCCCTACAGCCCCTCTCTGTCTGTCCGATGTCTCGAGAACATGATTGGTCGATGAAGCGTCTAAAGCTGGGCGAACACGTAGCAACATGCGACAATATTGCTGGACAATATTGCTCATTTTTATTGCTGACAACCGTTATCACGCGCGAACACACAGTTGTTGCTACGTGTTCGCCCAGCAAAATGGGCAATATTGGGCAATATTGTTCATTTTTATTGCTGGAAACGGTTATCAGCAATAAAAATGAGCAATATTGTCCAGCAATATTGCCGCTTGTTGCTACATGTTCGCCCAGCATAAGTGGTGGCGTCACAACCATACGTCACAGTTGGAAGAGTCCGTCCCTAGAGTCAAACCGTGTTTATCGTGAATTTTTTTCTTGAAGAAAATGATCGAAGAAATAATAAAAAATTATCAGAATGAATTTTTAAGACTTCAAGAAAGCCTACCTTAGGGATTTTTTCGCTTATTTATGAGAATTTTAGGAGAAACAATATAACGAAAAAAGTTGTATTTTTGCATATATTTGAGGTTCGGACTGCCATAAGCTAGATCACATTGCACCCGATGTCAAGACCTTCTGATTGGTTTTCTCGAAAGCCACTCTCTATTAGGAAACTACTGATCTAATGTACAGAAACTCAATTCAGAAGTACGATTATAGAAAAATAAATAACCTTACATTCACAATAAATAATAAAATGTATTTATTCTTCTACATTCTTATTATAATTGGATCTCCCAAATCTATGGAGAACTTTTTTTTTTTCTTTGAGTTTTTGAAGTTGTTAAATTTTCCAGATTTTAACATTTAACAATTCTCACCCTTTATTTCAACTACAGAATATTATATATTTTTTTTTCTTTTGTTGCATTTCTAACATTTTCCCATTCCATTAAAGTGAAGTATTTGTATTCCTGAATAATTTAATTTTTATGAATTTTGATCAAAATCTTAAGAACCCTCAAAGTGGAATTCAATTCATTCACTCTTTTTTATTTTTATTTTTTATTCTTCTTATCTTCTTAATATTTAAGGCGATCTCACTAATTAATATTGGAGCAAAGTTTTTGGGGGTCATGGTAAGTGATGAAAATATCGCCCCAATGCCCAGTCGCTCATTGAGTTATATTAATGTTTATACTTGTTTTTTACTGCATTCTACAAATTTAGAACAATTAAATGATCATTCATTATTTATTTTTTTTTTTCATTATATATATCTGAAAATGTCATTGCTTGAGATTGTGTGAGATTTATTTTTCTTTTGATTTTAATGTTTTCTCGAAAAGATCCCTTTGTTTTTTATCTTAATGAAGCAGTTCTCTTACTAACTTGAAAAGATAATATTTTAAACTTACTCTGAGAGTTATTCAAAATCATTACAATTCAATGGGATTACGAATTCAGTTCTGTGTTACAATAACAATTTTCGAAACTTATTTCTGGTCTTTAATCTTAATTGTAAAATTCTTCATACAAATAACTAATTTGATTTATTTATTGATTTTCAAAGAAATCATTAGTAATTACTTTTCCTTAAACCACTTTTTATTTTTTTGTCTTAGAACTGTAAACACCAATAATTCACGTGTCAAATTTCAACTAAATGTTAAATTAAATATTTTAAAAACCTAGCTTTCAACTCTTGAAAAAATCCATTTATTTTAGGATACAAATTCTAACATTAGATAATAAGTTAATTAGAGAAATACGTTTGAACTTTTATAAGCAACAATAAATTTACATAATATCCTAAATTTTACATTGCATAATCCAGCTGTCAAATTTTGAAAGATAAACATAATATCAAAGGGTACTATTAAAAGAAACGTTGACGGTTTCGAAAGTGCTCGTATTTCAACTATAAATATATCTTATTTTACATTTTATGTGTGGTGACCTAATTATGTTTTATTACTTTTCATTCTTCAGCTTTTGATTTATTTTACAGTTGTGTATTTATATTTATTTCATTTGTAATTTTACTTATAGTAACCTTCTGTTTTCTATTCATTATTTAGGTTAATATCTATCTTCTGATAATGATTGAAAAATTAATTTCAGTGCAAGTTTAACACTATTCAGTTGGTTAATACTGCTATTTTAGTTAATAGTTATTTGTATTTACTATTTAATATATTTAGTTATTTTTATTACTATTTAATACAGATTTTTACTTCGTAGATTAAATAACCACAATTTTAATTTAACACAATAAATAACTAACTTTTAAGTTTATTTTAAAAAACAATCTTATTATATCCTTCAAAACCTATAGACAAGTGATTAGATTCACTTTCTATTAATATGATTTGAACATGTAATGCATTAAATTCTTACTTTTTTTAAGCGGAACCATAATAAAAACAGATATAGAATGATGCTTACCTTTTCCTCTGTAGATGTAATGCAATGCTTGTTGTAAGGATTTTTCCATATTTGCAAGAAGATTGGAACATTTAGAATCATTGGTTAAAGGGTGGCTTTTGCAAAACTGGTAACAAATGGAATATAAGAACAGAAAACGCAGCAGACAAGCGTTTTTGTTCATTTTGAAGTAATTTTCACCAATATTAGTTCAATTATTTCTAATCGTATTTCAGAAAATTAAAACGAGGAATATGCGATGGGACCAGAAGGTAACCTTCAGCTTCAACCATCTGCTGAATACTGGGGAAAGCAATCCGGATTTATATATATTCTAGAACTAACTGTGATAACCGGAAGGCTAAAGTTCAGTTGTAAAGGTTTACGGAAAGTCTAATGTCTAAATTGGAAGCAGTTGCTAAGCAGAGTCACTTAAGCTGTTTCTATGACTATTTTGTATTCTTCAATTCTCTATAGTTTAAATATAATATCATTATTACTTCCTGTATGTTTTCTATGAAAGTTTGAATGTAACTGAAATATTAGTTCTTAAAAATAAAATACGAGTAAGGTTAGATTATGTTTAATATTATAGAAATGATTAATATTATAAAAATGCAAATATTTGCTATTCTCTTCTTTTTTATCAAATTCTTAGTTTCTAAAGAATTTCAGAATTTTATGCAAATTTCATCTATTTAATAATGAAATAAATACTTATTTTAATTTCATTACAAATTAAAAACATTATATGATCATGATTTATATCCTATCAATGAACACATCTATATAAGAAATATTTTTTTGTATTTTCTTAATTTAATGATGCTGGTGTTATTCGTTTTGAAGTATTGTGGACTAATATATTTTTATATAACTTTTCAATAATAAATTTTATTTAATGTTTTCTGTGATTTAAAATTTTAAAATTTCATCACTATATTAATTTTATACTGAATTCATTTAAAAGTGATGCGATTATAATAATTACTAGCAGCAAAGCCTGTCGGACGACAGGCCTAAAAAAATCTGAAAAATCATTTTATTATCAACTATCAAATATAAAGTAAATGTAATCTAAATACTGCGCTACCTTGTGAACGAAGCTTCTACGGCAAAAATGGTTTTGAGTTTCGAAATCAGCGTACACAACTGAGTTAGTATGCCAAATTTCATTAAAATGGACGCAGTGGTAACAAAATTATTTGGTTTTGAACCTATATTTGTTAGAATTTCAGTTGTCGAGGGCAGTTATCAAGAATAAAATTTCATGGAAACAACATGGAATGACACAATGAACTAATATTTTCATCCAATTTGAGTACCCTTGGTACAATGGTACCATTGAGAACCGTTGGATCTATCTTAATAGCTTAATTATTATTCGAGTTACAGACAGCTTACTGTGCTTTAATTCTGTGACAATTTGTAGATTTTTTAATTATCTTTCTTCAAGTAATTTAATAATAATGCATTGTTCCATTACAATATTAAATAATGTAGATGTCATATTGTTTCGTATTAATGATTGTAGCAACCAAACTCACCTTTGTATAATCTAAACACTGCGCTAACTTGTGAACGAAGCTTCTATGGCAAAAATGGTTTTGAGTTTCAAAATCAGCGTAAAAAACTGAGTAAGTATGCCAAATTTCATTAAAATCGGTGCAGTGGTAATAAAATTATATCGAGTTACGGACAGACAGACAGACAGACAGACGAACTTAGCCAATTATATATGTTGATAGCTCTATCTATTAAATGCAAAATATTCATTCAGAAAGTGAATTAGATCATGTTAAATTTGAATTTTGAATATATTTTTATAATTTGTTATTGCACAAGATAATTATGTACTAGCATTTCCTTTTATTGTACAATAACATTAAATGTCTTCGCAAATAATGATGATTGCATCTGATACTATTGGAATTAATTCCATCATAATGTTTTTACTTTTTTTGTAAAATTTTTATCCAATAGGGGTATTCACTCAATCCCCATTCCCAGCAATTTATAAGATGATGTTCAGCTGAAAAAGATTCAAAAACTGCAAATATGGAGAGGGAACTTTTTTTGCAGAAGTTTTCAGTTGAGTCAATCAGTTGAATATCTTTGTGAATGTTCTAGATATTTAGTTACTCAATCGAATTTATAGAACATTTATTTTGAAAGTGGATGATACTCCAGTGTTTCAACAAAGGGCTGTGGTGCCTCCCTTAAATAGCAAAAAATCTGTTTTTATTATGGAAAATACAAATAGAGAGACTGAAAGTTAATGAGAAGCGATTTAAACCTAAATTTTTAATAACAGTTTTAATTCCATCCTCTCAATTTAAATAAAGTAGATGTTAATATTAATCGTAAGGATGGCGTAGAGGTTGAAAAAAAAATTGGTAAATTTGGCAAAAGATTTTGTAAAATCATATGTAAATAATAATAAAAGATTTCTAAGATTTAATGAATTTAAACAATTGTAGAAAGGATGCGAGGTATTAGCAATTGGTTGAAAGAATAATAATATTAATAATAATTAAGTTATTGTTGTTTTCAACTATATCCAGGGTATGGCTGATTTGTGACATCTCGATATTAAATTTATTGTTTCTTATAACTTGAAAAAGGAAAACAGAAAAATTTCCGAAAATTTGTTTAAGTAAATATATTTTTTCAAATATATTTTTAAGAAGATGATTTATGTTTTTAATTAAGTAGATGTTTAATAAAAATAGAAAGATTGTAGTTAATATTTGTTTTTAAAATTTAACTTTTTTTCCTTTTTATTTTTCTTGAAGTAGTTATAGTAATTTTTAAATGTACTTTAATAGTTCGTTAAAATTTATTTTCACGTATTTAAAGTTCGGAGATTGCTATTTTCAATTTCAGTCGCGAAAATTATCACTAGAAAAATTAAGATTGAACATTTCATTTAAATATCTAGTAAAATATTTTCTAATTTATTTTAATTATTTGTATTCAGTAATTTATTAAAATCATATTAAAACTTATTTTCAATATTCAAAGATTGGAATTAACTTCAATATTGAAGTGGTAGAATTTAATCTGGAATGAAATAATAATATTATTATTCTAGATCTACTGTTAAGTAGCAATCCTTCAATGTGTATATATTTATGTTTGCTGTAATCGGGTTTTGGTGTAAGCTAAAACTGATTACAAAAAGTTTTGCAGAGTTAACTTCCAGAAAACATAAAATCTATTTTTAATGAAACATGTTGTCTAGTTGGGTTACAATTAATTCTCTTCCTCGAGAATAAAATTTACAGATAAGAAATCTTCCGTCAATAACATCTACTTGTAGGGAACACTTCTCTTGAATGTTTATCTTCTAGGTACTATAGTTGCAGGCTATCTTTGAGATTCTCAAAAGTCCTATCCTAGAATACGATGATGTGATTAATAGTAACTCATTCCCTCTTCTTAAGTTCATATGGAAGATCTAGAAGAAAACTAAGAAAGACAAAATATATAGTTGCATTTAACTTATCTTTGGCAATGTACATAATAAATCTCCGCCATCTTTCTAAGATTCATTCTATTAACATTAAGCAGTAACACAATAGTTAACTTTAATCATTAAATCAATTCACTATTCAATCGATGTTAGTCTTCTATATCGATTCTCTTAAATGTTCAAAGTTCACTTGAAAGCATCATTTATTTTAAAAGATAAAAAAAAGAGTTCTCTTAACAAATCAGTAACATCTATGATTCGATTAAAGTTGATCTGCCTTTAATTCTAATTCAGCGATTGATTATCCTGATAGTACTATTCTACGATTATCTGGATTTTAACACCTTATGCTAAATTAGGTTTAACACCTTATGCGAAAATATTCACAATTCACTTTATAGACTTAAATAAAGAAAATAACTTCTTTATCACGCATAAATAATTCTCTGGATCATTAGACTAGATTTAAAGTTCTTCGCCTTAACTTAATCCATATAATTCCTATCGGTCATGTAGATTCGAGTCGCCGCCATTTTCGAATAACGATTCTTCAATGCGAAAATCCTTCGTCATCTTCAACTGTTTAACATTCCCACGCGTAAATTCAAGAATAAGTAAATGATTTGTACTTACAACTTATCCTTAAGAGAAAATAAATCGATGTTCATCAAATGCAAACAACTGTTCGATAATAGTCGTAAATCAATTCACGTTGTGCGCAGATAAGGCTTATTCTTCATTCTTCGTTGCACAGATTCTTTTTTCCGATTTCTCAGGAATCAAAAAAAAATATAAATTGAGTTTTCCATTAAACTCATCTGGGAATTTCACTGTCTGGCATTGACTTTCACACATATATCTATTTCGCTATAGATATATTTTAAATTCTTTCTCCCATGTCAGAGAAAAAATATTTTGCCGCTTCCGCAAGAAGCTCCTTTTGAAAACTAATTTTTTTCTCTTCCAAGAAACATTAACAATTGATCCCAACGGCTTGCGCTTAACATCTCGACTTCATTGTTGCCCGCGCAAGCTCTCCGTTGCACTCATACCTATTATTGTAAAGACCATGAAGGCTTATTTTCCTCATACGTTTTCCCTAAAAAAAACAGATAAATTTGATTAACGAAAACACAATTTTAAACTACAAGAAAAAAGCTTAGTAATCCCGTTCTTTCTTTTTTCTTGAGTTCAATTCGTTTCAAATATTTAATGAATAATAATTATGAAACAAATACTGATGTTTTAATTTATGAAGAAATAAAGAAAGTATAGAATTGAAGATAATAAACAAGAAATAAAGAAAGTATAGAATTGAAGATAATAAACAAGAAATAAAGAGAAGAATAAATTAAAGACGATATTAAGTTGAGCTTTTATTTTTGTCTTTTGGAATTAAAAGAAAAAATAAGTCAGTTACACATGAGTGGAGTTCAGTGAAACTTAATATGATAAAAAGATTTTAGATGCATTTTCAAATTTCCGAAATTTTGTCTGTAATTTTATTAAAGAATAATGCATTAAAACTTGATATTTGTGAAAAATATCATTCAAAAGCTATAAACTATTATTGAAAGATTTGAATTCCTTTCGAAGTTTCAAATCGAAATAACACTGTTTGTTATTATTGATTTTCTTATTTAATGATTTATCCGTTGAATATGTTTTCCAATTGTACTATTGATTTCTTGCCTTGTTGTATTATATATTTAAACTTCTATGAGCCTTTCAGTGAAATGACACGGGGTTTTTAAGCTGTGATTTTGCCAGTTTTAGGTTTTATGGTTTTTTTTTGAGGTTTGATGCCACAGCCGGAGCGACAGTGGTCCTCATAAGCTTTCGGAAAAGTCTGTAATTGATATTAAACTCGGCTATAGATTCCTAATAAGGATGAAACAGCTGTCCCAGAATCCATTTTTATTTATGGTTACTATTTTATGCAGAGAGACCATTAATTGGATTAAATAATCAAACTCTAAATAACTAAAATAAAAATTTTAACAACTTTTTAAATTCTAATCATTTTAATTTATAGACATTATATGATTAACTAGGTACAACCCGTGAAATATTCACGGAAGTAAAACAAATTCCACATTTTTGAAATACCGTGAAATTTTTCAAAAACACAAGATTGAAAAAGATGTTCTAAGCGCATTTTTTAAAAGGAATAAAATATATAAACTCTTACTGAAAAAGTCAAATTATCTTTTTTCGATCTATTGATGTTGTCCTAAACCTCCTGCCCTAAAATAATAGCCTCCTCCAAATTGGCTCCTCCAATCCTGTGGCATACACACTGTGTCGCCATCTGGTGGTCGGCAATGTCATGAAACCAAACAGACATCTGTACAGTTTTCGTCTATTAATATGTTGATTAGAAAAAAACGAGTACAAGATGTTGCAAGTTAGTACTTTCTTAAAAAAATATTCTTTTATATCTTTTTTTCCATTTTTTAAAGATATACTTAGATAGATTGTAATTAACTCCAATTTTATTTTAAGGCTTCCTTTGTTATTATTTTATGTGATTAATTCATTTTTACGGAACGTTTTGTATAATTTGCATAATTATTATCTTAAATTGATCTTATCTACCAAAATAATATTAAGTAATTAAAATTTTATACTTCGTTTTAATTATTGAAGGCTTTTTATTTGTTCTCAGTAATTTATTTAAATGCTTATTAATTTTAACTTTGAATAATTACAGATTGGAAATGTCTTAATTTATTTTAAATTAAATTATGGATAAAATTCGCAGATAAGTTTACTTCATGAAGTTATATAAATAAAGAATTTATAGAAATAATGAAATAAAGCAAGAAATAAAGAGATGAAAAGTTAAAGCCGACATTAAGTTGATGTTTAATTTTTTACCTTTAAATTAAAAGGAAAAAATAAATCAAATAAGTACGTTTGAATGATACTAAATAAAATAGATATTTTATCATTCGACATATTTTCAAATTTAAGAAAGTTCATGATTAATATATTAAAGAATTATGTCTAAAACTTGATTGTTGTGAAAAAATATCATTTAGGCTACAGGTTTTTAAATACTGGATATTCGAAATTTGAATTTCGAAGTTTCATTTTTATTTTGTTCTTTTGTTCTCCATAACCTAAAGCTTTAAAAGGGCCTGTGGAGTGGGTGTTCCGAGGAGAAATAAGTTATTTAATGAAGTAAAGACGTCAATGACGGTTGAACAATCCGAGACTAGGTCGGAGTTCTGTCACTTCTACAAGTCAGGTCGGTAAGAGCATCATTCCAAGAAAATCTTCAACACATCTGGGCACAGGTGGCAGAAAGGCATAAAATCTCCTCTTTCAGAATGTTTTTCAATACCAATCAAGCATCAATAGATGCGACATTAATGATCTCTGAACGACTGACGAAAGTGAAGGTGAGAGAAGTCAATCATCGCCACTTAATATATATCCTTTCTGAGACATCTATGTTAGATCATATGAGATCAGATCTCTTCGAAAACAACTCTTCGATTGTGAAACTCAACAACACTCCTGCTCCTACTTAAAGAACTCAAATTTAACAGTCGTTCAGAGATCATTGAAACAAACAACAGCAGAACTGCAATAGAAATGTGTTCCAGGAAGATTTTGAAATGTTGTACGACCGCTGATCCTTTGTTCATAACTACAGAGGAGAATTAATTTGAAGGACAATAACAACATTTTATAATTATTTATTCACCATTTCTTTCCAATTCGTAACTTAGTAATGTCATGATATGACATCAGTTGAATTCAAGGGAAATTCGCATTCAAGAAAGAAAGAATTCAAAAAAGAAAAACCAAAAAAAAAAAAAACTGTAATACGGATTTCTCTTCTGAAGAAGTGTTTTATATTTCCTCTTGTACTTTATGCTATCAGTTGTCCCGGAATTAAAAAATAATCAATGTGATATTGTTACTTGTTGGTTTTATGTTCACGCGAATCGAATGCTTTCCCTAACTATCACAGGACTAAGAGGGAGATGGATGTGAGGATGGTCGGGAAAAGGGAGATGCCGTGGAAAGCTAGTCAAGCGGCGGGAATTCACCAGTGGCCCGCGCCTTTAGGGAAAAAAGAGTGCGGCAAAAACTCAAGTAAAGAGTTAAACGAAAGATTTTATTGCAAAGCAAACAATTAGAAAATATAATAAATTAAGGAAAGATATGATACATAGACACTCAGTAAGTTCCTTAAGGTCAGTCTTGGATTGATAGATTTCTTGTGAGCGGCAGGGGGATGAAACCAATCACTGTTGGGATGAACGGCTGGAAAGGTCTCCATGAAGTCCGCTGGGCACTGAATTTGCTGCTTCCCACGAGGATGATCGTGGAGACACACGGGAATCGGCAGGAGGGAAGCAGATGTCTTTGTGGGGCTGTCCCACACACTGATGCCGAAGTACACCCACAGCTTGGTCCTTACCCTCAGCTCTTCTTGCGCGCAGTCTCCAGCCTTTTTCTTCGGAGATACCGGCAGTTATAGACGAAATGACGGCCGGGTTGAAGACCATTGGAATCGCACTTCAGCGTGAATCCGCAACGTCTTCTCTGTTGCTCGCCTTCTCCCGTACACACACACACACTGCCACCGACTTTCATTCGGGATGATCACCAAGCAAAGGTGAAGGCTGAAATCTTTGAAATCTTTTTAAATGTTTTCTTCATATTTTTATATTTTTCAAAATATTATTAAATTCCTTGAAATTGTGAATATTATTTTGATTTGTCAGCACTCAAAGGAATATTTGCAGAGGAATTACTAATATTTTTTGGGAGGGAATTAAGTAAAATTTGAAAATGAATGTGTCTCATGTTGAATGCAAGAAATATAAGAGAAAGTGTGTTTGTGTGAAAGATAATAGTGACTTACCTTTTAAGTTATTTTAACATTTTACATTTCACGCTGTCGGCCTAAGTAAAAATTCCTGAAAGTGTGTTCTCATAATGGCGGCGCCCAGCTGTCTGGTTAAGTGACAAAGACTCTCACATCTCGCGAGTGATTGTTAACAGTGCTAATTGTGCGATCAGACATATTTTTACGTAATTAACAAGAACGTGCAGAGTGCAAATCAGAGCAGAAAGATGTGCTTTTTCAGTTAGTTGTTAGTTGGGATTTCAGCCATCATGATGTGTTCATGATTGCTGTGTTTCTGAACTCCGATTCATAGTGAAAGCAAAAAGCTTCTATGATTTTGTGCTTCGTTATTGAGAAGAATCCAGATTGATCTTTCTCGATAAATCATGTGAAATACATGTGCCAAAAATGTATTTCTGATGATAAGCCGTTCAACGAAATTACTGTTCCATTTTAGAACGTGAGTCGCCATATTGGAATTTATGTGACATGCCCAACTACGAAATGGATTTCCAAGGAAGACATCGTTCCTTCAGATCAACGGAATGCTGCAACATTACTATGTGAGCATGGTTTCACTTTCCCCAGAGCTTCGCAGTTTCTTCGTCGGGCCCTGAAGTTTGGAACTTAGTCATTTTGACCGATGCAGTTAAGGCTTAGTTTGACCTGTCGAAGAAAGAACATTCATTTAACTTATTGAATAGTTTTGATTTTGAACTGTAAGACAATTAACGTTAAAGAAATTGCCATAGCTACATTTAGTGTGCTAATCGCCTAGTTAGAACTGATGTTAACGTAGTTTGATTACTTGTTGGATTTTCTAAATAATTACAGGAATTCCACATCTCTTTGTGAGATTGTATTATGCTTTAAAAGGAAAATATTTTATTAAATATTTTTGTTACACTTTTGCATTAGTTTCTTTACTTCCTTATTAAGCCTTTTTAATTCGGGATTTTCTAGCTTACCAGTTGATGTAATTCTCTGCCGAGGAAAAGTAATTAGGATTATTTTACACTCGATATATTTATAACTGTCATTTTACTCACTCACACAGAAAGTATAAGGAAACTAATCAGCGAATAACAAGAGAAGAGATACTGCATTGAATAACTAGAAGTATATTAAAGGAATGAGGAAGGACCATACGAGGACTGGTTTTGTGTGAAAAACTTTTCGAATTTGTTTGATATTTTTCATGATAATTTTGATGACTTCAGTCTTACAAATGAGTGAGAATGCTAATATAGAGAATACATTAACATAAGAGACTATCACCATAACTTTGTTCGTGTAAGAGAAAGAGAGTTATGTAAATTAGTGAATGTATAGAAGGTTTTAAGATGAATAGACGTAGACTTTCGAATATGCTGCAAGAGTAAAGTGTTGGGAAAGCAATGCTTGTAAATAATTGCTCTCACTGATGGGGAACTGAGTGAGTAAATGACTGTCGGAAGGATTTCAAATTAGTGAAATTGAAATGCAAAGACGTGTGTTGTCTGTTTTGGCTGCTTAATATATATGTGAGGGGGCTAAAATCAAATGCAGCTTAATCCATGTTTTGAAATTTTACACAAATGAAAAAAAACCGTTTATTTTTTTTTTTAAGATGGTAACATTGAATGAAAAAAGCATCAAAATACGTAGAGTAGGAATTAAAGTCAATGGATAGCACACTGAACGCCTAATAATGATGGGTTATTATTTTATTGAATAATTAAATTGTAAATTAAATAAAACAAGAAATGAATTCAGCACAAATTTAACCAAATTGCCTTTCTGGTTCGATTATCGGGAAGAAATCGGGAACGGCCGTTTCGTCCTACTTGGGACTCATCAGCCCGATCTCCGCCTTCCCCGATAAAAAACCCAGAAAGGCAAGATATCGTATTGGCCCGAATATAGCACGACCTCGAATATAACACGACCCCCAATTTTACGAAATCATTTTAAAGAAAAAGAAAAAAAAGAAAAAGAAAATTAAGATGTAGGCTACAAGCAATTTTTATTTACATTACAATGAATGAATAACCTAAAATTTCATTTATGTGTAGAGTATTATTTGTTCTTTCACCTAGCGGCACTTAGAGGATCTTCGGGATAATATTCTAATGGAAATCCTCAGGAACACAGAATGAAGTTATTCATTAAAAACTACTTTATATATAGGTGTGTGTGTGTTTATGTGTTTTGCCATTTAGTGTAGTTTTGAGACTGAATTCTGACTTTTAAAATACGCGAATAACGAAATCAATTCATGTCTCAATTGATTAAAAACCATCTTAATATTTCAAATTAAATAAAACAAAAATGATTTGTGCTCAATTCATTTCTTGTTTTATTTAATTTGAATTATTTTGCAGCACGTTGTAACTCTATAATATTTAAATATTTAATATTTACTTAATATTTCTTTCTAATATTTTGAGACAAAACAAATTAATGGAAACTGCTGTTTTTTTATAAGAATCCCAAATTATCCCTTGATGATATATAACTTTAAAATTGAGTACAGTATAAATTTCTTTGTGAAACCTCTGCTAGTTGCCTGTATTATGATTACTAGTACACTGATATGCATTAATCAAGGAGAAATCAGAAAAATTGAATTGAAGTTGGAAGAGAAGGGCTTTTTGGCAGATGTTTGTTTCTCCACATTTGTGGATTATGGAGAAAGAAGTTTTGAGATAGAAGATGCGTTCAATTGCTTCAAGATAATATCTGACAAATAAATTTAAATGCAGAATTATAGGAAGACCAAGAGCAGGTCCAAGTCAAATGAAAGTTGCAAGTTGCCTGAAAGTGAGTTCTTCTCTGACCCACTGAATGCAAAACCATTTTTTAAATACACACTCAGCTTCTCTAGATACGAATATGGAAGGCTTTTGTGGATAACAGAGGAATTTTGTGGCGAGAGAAATGGCAATGTCAACGCAACACAGTTGTCGTATTCCTTGCTTCAGCTATAGGAATGCTGACACAAATGCTTCCAGAAATTAGGATTTAAGCATTTCTATAAACAGTTTACGTTTTTAGTAAACCCACCCCCATGTTAGAAGAGAATATTTGAATGTGCAAGATTTCATGCCATTTGAAGAGAAAACGAATAGAGATTTTTTTCTCTAAAATCTGTTATTGGCCAACCAAGTTTCCCGATCT
Organism: Thereuonema tuberculata; assembly: GCA_023159025.1. Taxonomy (NCBI): domain Eukaryota; kingdom Metazoa; phylum Arthropoda; class Chilopoda; order Scutigeromorpha; family Scutigeridae; genus Thereuonema; species Thereuonema tuberculata. Next base: position 12,830 of record JAFIDM010076585.1, on the reverse strand, counting down.
TAATCCTATGAAGCATGTCAAAACTCATGACGATAAGCTGAACGATTTTTTAAAATTTTGATATATTTGTTATCTATAGTCCAAATTAAAACATTAGAACCATTTTTTTTTTTGTTTTTATACCTCAAACCTGACACCAGAAAACCTGTTGCTGAAACGGCTGCAACTGATTTCTTTGAAATTTAGTTAGGATTTGATTTACAATTTGAAATTTATTTATGATCTAACTTAAAATATAAATACAATGATTCTTGATCCCCCTCCCCTCCCTAAAAATGTCTTAAAGTAACTCTTCTAAGTTTCATGCTCACTCTTTACAACGGCAGGCACACACCTAACCTACTCTTAGTACAATATTTATTCAGTGGTTTCTTCTCATTTTCATTCTATTTTATGTTGATTGTAAAACATTATATATTATTTGTTACTTAATTGTGGCTGGAATCTTCCAATATTCAAGTCATTTTCTTTATTCTGACTGAGAATTTTACTCTTTTTTAATAATGTATAAAAATCTTACACTAACAAGTAAGAATCTATAAATTTCTCATGGCTTGTCTCGAACAGACTTTTGGTAAGATAAAAAATAGTGTTGTTTTCTTTCTCAATTATACTACAATCAGGAATGTCCATTTATCAGTTTTCTCCAATCAGTTAGACAGATAAACTTTGATTGAAAATAATCCAAAAAAAACAGTCAAACTTTATCATTTAGCACAATATTTGTAATTTCTTACAATGAAGGTTATTTCTGCTACAAAAATCTTTTTAAATCTCACAAAACGTTGCTGTTGAGTTAAATGCTATCAACAGTCGTTTTATCAGTTAACTACTGTTGTTGTTTCAATTCACTACTTTTTAATTTTATTGATTAATCGTTCAATTCTATCTTAACATATTTTGTGTAATATAATGCTTATTCAATAGGTTTTTACTCAAGTGTTCAATATTAGTTTTCTACTATGCTCTGCAGATTTTGAAAGGTAATTATTGTTGTTCCTGGATAATTTTGTTATAATCTTCCAATTTCCTTTTATTTCAACTATTTTCTTTGATTAATTCTGATTTTTCTCGTATCATTTCTTGGAATTCTTCATTTAATATCTAAAATGTTAAACTAACGAATGAAAATTTCCTACGGATTCCACAAAATAAATAAAAAATCAAATTTGGCAGAGTCTGGATATAATCTAAATTCAACATACTAATAATCTTTTCGAAAAGATAAACCGTTTGTTTCTCAATTATTTTATAGATACGATTATCCATTAAGTAATAACTTCCTGAAATCAACTAAACATACAAATATCGCTTTAAATTATAATAATGTAACAAAAAATCAAGTGTTACCATTACATTTCCTCAAAGTCTATGCATATGTTTCAAATATACTAGAACATCATTACCTTAAAAAATATCTTTATTATTCTTAACAATATTTCATTTCTTTTAACAAGGTTTTACTTGAGGAAAAGAAAAGCTTTCTCCTTCCTGTAAGACTTCATAATTCGTTATGAATACAAATTTTAAAACATTAATTAACAATAATACTAATATAATAATCGACATCGTGCTTCACTAACACAAAACTTTGTTCAAATTGGTTCATTAA
>JAFIDM010076585.1:0-11118 GCA_023159025.1 Thereuonema tuberculata | reverse complement strand
TAACTCGGATAATCGGGACTCTACTGTAGTTATTGTAACAGTTTTAGAAATTAGATGAAGAATTCCAAAATATGAAACTTAAAAGAAAAATCAGGATAAATCAAAGAAAATAGTAGAAATAAAAGGAAATTGGAAGATTACAGCAATTATCGTGAAAAAACAATAATTATCTTTCAAAATCTACAGAGCATAGTAGAAAGCTAATATTGAATAATTGAGTAAAAAGCTTTCGAATAAGCATTATATTACACAAAATATATTGAGATAGCATTGAAAGATTAATCAATTTAATTAAAAAGTAATGAATTGAAATAACAACAGTATTTAACTGATAAAACGACTGTTGATAATATCTAACCCAACACCAAAGTTTTGTGAGATTTTTGTAGCAGAAATAACCGTCGTTGTAAGAAATCACAAACATTGTGATAAATGATACAGTTTGATTGGTTTCTTGGATTATTTTCGATTATAGTTTATCTGTCTAACAGATTGGAGAATGGGTGGATATGGAGAAGAATGGAGCATGTGAAATGGACAGACAAAATAAGAAATGAAGCTGTGCTAGAAAGAGTGGGTGAAGAAAGAATAATGCTGAAACTGATCAAGAAGAGAAAAAGAAACTGGTTGGGTCACTGGCTGAGAAGAAACTCCCTAATGAAGGATGCACTGGAAGGAATGGTGAACGGTAAAAAAGTTCGAGGCAGAAGAAGATTTAAGATGATCGACAACATTATGGTAAATGGATCTTATGTGGAGACGAAGAGGAAGGCAGAAAATAGGAAAGATTGGAGAATGCTGGGTTTGCAGTGAAGGACCTGCCCTTGGCAGAGAACTATGTATGTATAGATTGGAGAAAACTGATAAATGGACAATCCTGATTGTAGTATAATTGAGAAAGAATTAATCACTATGTTTAATCTTACCAAATCGATTTTTGTTGTATCATCTTGATACTTACAGGTCCTGCAATCTTAGATTTCCAAGGATGTCTGTTCGAGACAAACTATGAGAAATTCATAGTTTCTTACTTGTTAGTATAAGATTTATATATATATTTTTAAAGACTACATCTCCTCCTTCCCTCCTGCCGATTCCCATGCGTCTCCACGAGCATCCTCGTGGGAAGGAGACAAATTCAGTGCCCAGCGGACTTCATCGAGAACGTTCCAGCCGTTCATCCCACCAGTGATTGGTATCGTCCCCTTTCCGCTCACGAAAAATCTATCAATCCAAGACTGACCTTAAGGAACTTACTGAGTGACTATGTATCATATCTTTTCATTATTTCTTACATTTTCTTAATATTTTGCTTTGCAATAAAATCTTTCTTGAGTTTAATTGAGTTTTTGCCGCACTCTCTTTTCTCTGAAAGGCGCGGGCCACTAGTAAATTCCCGCCTCTTGGCTAGTTTTCCACTGCACCTCCCGTTTCTCCTCACACCCTCTTTACCCCCTTTAACGTGATCGTTAAAACCAAAAGGTAATAGTATCAGATTGATTATTTTTTAATTCCGAGACACCCGAGCAGCATGTAAATCATATATCTATGATAAATTTTTATTTTTTATAGAGATTAGAATGTAGGCCTCGTGGTCTAATGGCGAAGATGTCTAACTTCTGAGCAGTATTCTACCTAATAGAAATAGTGCATCTTTTTTTCTTGACTCTCTTTCTTTTTTATTCCTATTGATACTTTTCAGTGGTTTTCGAGTTACAAATAGTGATGGTTTTTGAATTACAAATAGTGATTTTTCAGTATTCTAGCTAATAGAAATAGTGCTTCTTTCTTTCTTGACTCTCTTTTTTTATTCCAATTGATACTTTTCAGTGTTTTTGAGTTACAAATAGTGATTTTTCATTATTCTATCTAATGAAATACTGCTTCTTTATTTCTTGACTCTTTTTTTTATTCCAAATGATACTTTTCAGTGGTTTCTGAGTTACAATAGTGTTCAGTATTCTATCTAATAGAAATACTGTTTCTTTCTTTTTTGAGTCGCTTTTTTATTCTAATTGTCACTTTTCAGTGGCTTTTGTTTTTCAAATATTGATGGTTTCTGAGTTACAAATAGTGATTTTTCAGTTTTCTACCTAATAGAAATACTGCTTCTTTCTTTTTTGACTCTTGTTTTAATTGTAATTGTCACTTTTCACTGACGTTTGAGTTACAAATGGACTGCTCAGAAGCCAATCAGATTAAGTCAATGAACCAAAAAATGAAATAGGTTTTTTAAAATTACGTACCAAAAAATAACAACGCTTGTAAATTTGAAGAATGAATTTTTTATTGAAAGATAACATAAGTATAAACTTGGAGGAGTGATTTGGGCACTTTGTCCACCGAAAGTATAAACATTAGAGTATGACTTACAGAAAAATTTTCAATTTAAAACAAAATGACTTAATCTGATTGGCTTCTGAGCAGTCCAAATATTGATGGTTTTTGAGTTGCAAATAGTGATTTTTTTCGGTATTCCACCTCAAAAAAAGAGTGCTTCTTTCTTTCTTGACTCTGTTTTCTTTACTCCAATATCTGCCGTGTACACGCACATATTTTTCAATATCACTTAGAATTTGGTTAAGTAAGAATATTTAAAATATTCCAACGTTTCGGCAATTATAGTTCTAATTGTCAGTTTCGAATTACAAATAAACTGACGGATATATAAACAATCTTGAGATTCAAAAAAAAAACAGTTGAATACATTCCTTGCCGTGCTGGCGTGGCCGTGCGGTCTCGGCGGCGGTCTGCCGTGGTGGCCAGTGCGCCAGTATCTGGGTTCGAATCCCGGCAGTGGCTTGGCTGTTTCAATTTCCTTTCCTGTGTTGTTCGCCTCTTCTTCGCTTTCTCTTCGGTCTGACGTCATTCCTTAATGGCGTCCTGGGGCAGGCAACAGGAAACCACCCCAGTATCTTTCCCCAGGCGTTTCTGGGAATACCATGTGAATTCCACAGAATTGGACCTGTCTCTGGACAGAATACTATGGATGGATGGATACATTCCTTATTGATGGGGGAAGGGAAAGGAGATATAAGTCAAAAAACAATATAAAAAGAGTTGTAGTCCTTATGGCCTAAGGATAAAACTTCGGACTTCGGATCAGAAGGTTACAGGTTCGAATCCGGTCGCGGATGTTTCATTGTAAAAATTATTCCTAATTTCCATTCTCACAGAAAATTACGCCGGACAGACAGACACAGAGAAATAAAAGATTTTAGTAATATAGATTCTTTATTTATATAACTTCATGAAGTAAACTTATCAGTGATTTTTTTCCATAATTTAATTTAAAATAAATTAAGGCATTTCCTATCTGTAATTATTCAAAGTTATAATTAACAAGCATTAAATAAATTACTGTTTGCAAATAAAAAGCTTTCAATAATTAAAACAATGTACAACATTTTAATTACTTAATAGTATTTTGGCAGATCAGATCAATTTAAGATAATAATTATGCAAATTACACAAAACGTTCCGTAAAAATGAATTAATCATATAAAATATTAACAAAGGAAGTCTTAAAATAAAATTAGTGTTAATTACAATCTATCTCAGTATTTCTTTAAAAAAAGAAAAAAAGATATAAAAGTTTTGTTTTTTTTTACGAAAGTACTAACTTGCAACATCTTGAACTCGTTTTCTTCTAATCATTATATTAATAGGCGAAAACATTACGGATGTTTGGTTTCATGACATTGCCGACCACCAGATGGCGACACTGTGTATGTGCCACAGGATTGGAAGAGCCAATTTGGAGGAGGCTATTGTTTTAGGGCAGGAGGTAATGACAACATCAATAGATCGAAAAAAGATAATTTGATTTTTTCAGAAAGGATTTATACATTTTATTCCTTTTAAAAAATGAGCTCAGAGCATCTTTATCAATCTTGTGTTTTTGAAAAATTTCACGATCTTTCAAAAATGTGGAATTTGTTTTACTTCCAAGAATATTTCACGGGTTCCACCTAGTTAATTATATAATTTGTATAATTATAATTTATAATTATAATTATAATTTATAATTAAATCTAATTAATGGTCTCTCTGCATAAAATAGTCCCCATAAATAAAAATGGATTCTGGGACAGCTGTTTCATCCTTATTAGGAATCTATAACCGAGTTTAATATCAATTACAGACTTAATGAGGACCACTTTCGCTCCCGGCTGTGGCATCCAACCTCAAAAAACCACCATAAAAACTAAAAGTGGCAAAATCACAGCTTAAAAACCTCATGTCGTTTCCCTGAAAGCCTCATAAAAGTTTTAATATATAATACAACAAGGCAAGAAATCAACAGTTCAATTGGAAAACATATTTAACGGATAAATCATTAAACAAGAAAATCATTAATGCACAAAGAATAAATTTCAGTAGAGTTTTGTTTTTTATTGTAATTTTTGATGTTGGAATCAGCCGCGAGCGGAGATGATCCCCATAACCTTTCGCACAGTCTAAGCCTATCACCGAGGGTAAACTAGGCTCAGACTGAAGATGCTTAATAAGGATGAAAGGATGAAATCGGATTCCAATGTAATGGATCATTTTGAGGAAAATTTACTTTTTGTGAACTAATGATTTTCTTGTTTAAAGTTTGTAAATTTAAGACACTATCGTATAGGACAGGATCATACAGACTATCATACTCCAAAAAACTGATAGTAGGCGGTGTGAGCTTAGATAATACACAGCTAAGTAATTTTGGACAGAATGAGGGATATCCTCCTTTTCCCACTAAACCCTTTAATTCCGTTGAATAAAAATAGATCTCTGTGTATGAATTGCAAATTTCTCCTGTATTACATCGATTGTATAAGAGCGGTTTATTTTTTGTTTTGTTTTTCGTTTTTTCGAAATAAACCATTGAAATATACTTGGAATGACGTGAAATAATAAATATATACATGATTAAAAAAACTAAGGAAAATTTGAACTAAATAACTCTATTTTCAGCGTGTCACTTGCCGACATATCAGTAAACCGCTCTTCGTAGTCAATTTTTATATTGTATAAAAATAAATAAATCAGCCATAAACTAATAATACTAGCAATCACAAAATTATAAAAATATTGAAATTTCACGTCAAATAAAATCCTATTTAGTTATAGAAAAAAACAATTCTGACTAAGTCAAATTTCAAATTTGTAATGAAATTAAATTAATTCATTACTAATAGATGAAATTTGAATGTAATTCGTAATTTTTGGTGAACCCTAATACTTTAATATTAAAAAATACAATATCCAATTTTGTAAGTTCCATTTCTACAAGTTGATTTGTGGAACGATACACGAAACAATAATATGTTATGAAAATATAGAGAACTGAAAGTATTTATAACAAAAACTAAATAAAATAACTTTGATTAGTAACTGCACTCAATTGAGACTCTCCGAAATCCTTGAAACTGAACTTGAACCTACAGTTCTTATACTTACATTTAGAAAATATATAAATCCGCACTGATTTCCCAGTAATCAATATAGGATTGTAGTTGAAGGTTATTCCCAAGTCTCATTGCGTATTCCTCTTTTTTCTTCTCTTAAATACAATGAGAAATATTTGAATTAATATTATGTAAAATCACTTCAAAATGAACAAAATGATTAGTCTATTGTATTTTTCTATTTTTCTATTCCATTTTATATCAGTTTTGTAAAGGTCACCTCATAACAAATGATTCATATCCCAATCTTTTTGGAAATGTGGAAAAATCGTAACAACAAGAATTACATTATATCAATACAGGAAAAGATAAGAATTTTTTTTATATATGCTGATATTACGTGTCCTATGAAAAAATTAAGTTAGAATTTTTTATTTTTTTATTTAAGGGAGATATATTTAAATCCTATTAGTAGGAAGTGAATCTAATCACTTGTCTATTGGTTTTGCAGGTTTTGTTAAGGAAGTTGATTTCTATCGAAAAATAAAATGTTTGTTATTTATCGTGTTGTATTATCATTTTGATAATTTAATGTAGGAAGTAAACATCAGTGTAAAGTAGTAAAAAAAAATTCGAATAAAATTCTAAGTAACTCAAATTAACTAATAACTGAAACTGCAGGATTAAACAAGTGAATAACAAAATTGAACATTGAAATTACACTTACGATAAACAAAAATTCTGTCAATATCAGGAGATCACATATTAACTTATAAAAGAGAAGAATGAAAAGAAAATAAATATCCAGAACAGGAGAATAAAGAAAATCAAAACGAAATGAACATAAGTACACAACTATAAAAATAAATCAAAAGCTGTAAAAAGAAAAGTAAAAGTAAGTGTTAGGTTTATCGTGAACCAAACATTTCCGATAACAAATAAGTTTATGTCTTGCTAGCAATGTATTTTATAAAAAGATGGTTTATTAAATAATAAAAAGGAATACGAAAAAATACGTGGTTTACTTGATCTCAGCAGAATAAAAATTTCTTCATAATCCTTCAATTTGCATCCTATTTAGGATTTTAGATGATTATGTTTTTCCAATAACGGCTCTAAAATGACGACAAACTTCATTATAACAATAACAAACAATGTTATTTCGATTTGAAACTTCGAAAGGAATTCAAATCTTTCAATAATAGTTTATAGCTTTTGAATGATATTTTTCACAAATATCAAGTTTTAATGCATTATTCTTTAATAATATTACAGACAAAATTTCGGAAATTTGAAAATACATCTATAATGTTTTTATTAAGTTTCACTGAACTCCACTCAAGTGTAACTGACTTATTTTTTCTTTTAATTCCAAAAGACAAAAATAAAAGAACAACTTAATATCGTCTTTAATTTATTCTTCTTTTTATTTCTTGTTTATTATCTTCAATTCTATAATTTCTTTATTTCTTCATAAATTAAAATATCAGTATTTTTTTCATAATTATTATTCATTAAATATTGAAGTTAATTCCAATCTTTGACTATTGAAAATAAGTTTTAATATGATTTTAATAAATTACTGAATACAAATAATTAAAATAAATTAGAAAATATTTTCGTAGATATTTAAATGAATTGTTCAATCTTAATTTTTCTAGTGATAATTTTCGCGACTGATAGAAATTGAAAATAGCAATCTCCGAACTTTTAAAATACCTGAAAATAAATTTTAATGAACTATTAAAGTACATTTAAAAATTGCTATAATTTCTTCAAGAAAAATAAAAAGGAAACATAGTTAAATTTAAAAAATAAAATAAAAAAATATTTTTTTTTAATTAAAAAAAATATTTATTTACATTCTTTCTGTTTTTATTAAGCATCTACTTTATTAAATAACATACATCATGTTCTTAAAAATATATTTAAAAAAATATATTTATTTAAACAAATTTTCGGAAATTTTTCTGTTTTCCTTTTTCAAGTTATATGAAACAATAACTTAAATATCAAAATGTCACACATCAACCATACACCCTGGATATAGTTGAAACCAACAATAACTTACTTATTATTAACATTATTATTCTTTCAACCAATCTTTCCAGTTTTTGAATCTTTTTCAGCTGAACATTGAAAATAAATTGCTGGGAATGGGAATTGAGCGGATACCAACTATTCGATATAAATTTTACAAATTAGGAAAAGATATTATAATAGAATTAACTTAAATAGTATCAGATCCATTCAATATTAATTGCGAACACATTTTACATTATTGTATGATAAATGGAAATGGTAGTACTTAATTCTCTTGTGCAATAACAAATTATAAAAAATTATTTCAAATTCAAATTTCCATGCCTTAATTCACTTTCAGAATGAATATTTGCATTTAATATATAGAGCTATAATTATTATAATCACATCACTTTTCAGTATAAAAATAACTGAATTCAGTATAAAAATAATATAGTGATGAAATTTTAAAATTTTAAATCACAGAAAGCATTAAATAAAAATTATTATTCAAAATTTATATAAAAATATATTAGTCGACAATACTTCAAAACGAATAACACCAGCATCATTAAATTAAGAAAATACAAAAAATTATTTCTTGTATAGGTGTGTTTATTGATAGGAAATAAATCATGATCAAATAATTTTTTTAATTTGTAATGAAATTAAACTAAGTATTTAATTCATTACTAAATAGATGAAATTTTCATAAAATTCTGAAATTCTTTAGAAACTAAGAATTTGATAAAAAAGAATAGAATAGCAAATATTTGCATTTCTTTAATATTAATCATTTCTATAATATTAAACATAATCTAGCCTTACTCGTATTTTATTTTTAAGAACTAATATTTATACATCAGAATTCACTTACTTCAAAACTTTAACAGAAAACATACAAGAAGCAATAATGATATTATATTTAAACTATAGAGAATTGAAGAATACAAAATAGTCATAGAAACGACTTTAGTAATTCTGCTTAGTAACTGCTTCCAATTTAGACATTAGACTTTCCGTAAACCTTTGCAACTGAACTTTAACCTTCCGGTTATCACAGTTAGTTCTAGAATGTATAAAAATCCGGATTGATTTCGCCAGTAATCAACAGAGGGTTATAGCTAAAGCTTACCCTCTGGTCTCACTGATTGTTCCTCGTTTTAATTCCTTAAAATACGATTAGAAATAGTTGAACTAAAATTAGGGAAAAAATCCCTTCAAAATGAACAAAATCGCTTGTCTGTTGCGTTTTCTATTGCTATATTCTATTTACTACCAGTTTTGCAAAAGTCACCCATTAACTAATGATTCTACATGTTTCGATCGTATTGCAAATGTGGAAAAATCCTTACAACAAGCATTGCATTACATCTACAGAGGAAAAGATAAGGATATTCTATATCTTTTTTTATTATGGTTACCCTTAAAAAAAGTAAAAATGTAATGTATTACATGTTCAAATCGTATTAAGAGAAAGTGAATCTAATGAGCTGTCTACAGGTTTTGAAAAATAAGTTAAGATTGTTTTTGTTTTGTTAAAAAAACATAAAAGTTATTTATTAATTGTGTTAAATTATAATTGTGGTTATTTAATCTACGAAGTAAAAATTAGTATTAATAAAAACAACTAAATATATTAAATACTAAATACAAATAACTATTAACAAAAATAGCAATATTAACCAACTGAATCAATCATAATTGTTTGAGGAACAATAACATAAATTCCAACAGATGTAACTGTGAAACCATAGAAATAATTAATACAAATAGATATTTAGGTTTACTAATTAACGATCAATTCACTTGGAAAACTCATTACTTATATATATTAAATAAACTCAACTCCTTAATATTTATGTTTAAACATATACAAAATATATTTTCTATAAAACATAAAATACTGTTATATAAATCTTTTATTGACTCATTAATAAATTATGGATTATGTTGCTGGATATATCTAAACAATACAGACATTAATAATATAAATAGAATATTAAATAAAATAATAAACTATATAATAAAAGATTATGGCACTTTAACAAAAAACAAAAAAATAAATATAAGAATTAAATACAAAATTCTAATGCCTAGAGAAAAAATAATGTATTCTTTAATAATAAAAAATTTTTACAAAATAAAAGAACAGTATAGAAAAAATAACATAGAAAATAACTCTAGAAATAACCTAATACAGATTCTTTATTATGAAAATCCAAAAAATAACTTTGGTCTAAGAAACAAAAATAGAATATTATTGAAACTTTTTACACAAATAGAAGATAGTTTAAAACAAAATGAATTTAATAAAATAAGTGCATTAAAAAATGCAATATTACATAAAATAATAGGTGAAAAAATAAACTGGAACATTTAGATACATATTTTATTATTTAGAAACCCATATTTACCAAAAAAAAAAAAAAAAAAAAAAAAAACCTTATTATTTTGAATTGTATTGTCGAATTGTACTATTATTAAAGAAATGTAGAAATGAAAAAATATTGTTGCTGATTGTAATCAAAAATAATATTTCTTAAATTAATTATTTATATTGAATACTATAAATATAGATATTCAAAAATTTAGAATAGTATAAATAATAACATTAAAAAAAAAAAAAAATATTTCTGTATTATAGATGATATGTTTTTAATATAACATTAAAGAAATTAAGAAATATTATTTATTAATATTTAATTTTATGGTTATTGTTTAATAAATTTAAAATTAATTTTTTTTTTAGTTCTTTAGAAAAAATTTTTTCTTCTTTTAAAGAAAAGAAGTATTTCTGTTTAAATTGAATTATAATGTTATTAATAGAACACTAACAAACATTTGTAATGCAATCAAAAATGATATCTCATAATTAATTATTTAACATTGAATAGTCAAATATTTTTATAAAATTAATTACAATTTTATGTTATAATATTTACAATAATATTGATATATGTATATTAATACTAGTATATAGTATATTATTATTATATTTACTAAATAACAATATATGGATGGTAACATAACTAATTATTTCAAAAAAAAAAAAAAATGATGTATATATATTCTGTAATAACTCAAATGGATATATTGTACAGAACCTACAGACAGATCACTTTCAAAGTGGATCTAGTAGGACTGGAATTGTAAAATTATTAAAATTAAAATAAAAAAAAAAAAAAAAAAAAGAATAGAAATTGCACATGAAGTTAAACTTGCACTGAAATTAATTTTTCAATCATTATCAGAAGATAAAATTACAAGGTAAAATTACAAATGAAATAAATATAAATACACAACTGTAAAATAACTCAAAAGCTGAAGAATGAAAAGTAATAAAACATAATTGGGCCACCACACATAAAATATAAAATAAGATATATTTGCAATTGAACTACGAGCACTTTCGAAACCGTCAACGTTTCTTTTACGAGTACCGTTTGATATAATGTTTATCTTTCAAAATTTGACAGCTGAATTGTACGATGTAATATTTACGATATTACGTAATTTTTTTTTTGCTTATAAAAGTTCAAACTTATTTATCTAATTAACTTATTATCCAATGTTAGCATTTTTATTAAAAGTAAATAGATTTTTCAATAGTTGAAAGCTAGATTATTAAATATCTTTAATATAACATTTAGTTTAAATCTGACACGTGAATTACAGGTGTTTACAGTTCTAAGACTTAGAA